>JAXBDA010001841.1:0-49390 GCA_036023075.1 Gaultheria prostrata | reverse complement strand
GTTCCTTTATTAATGCGATATATGTTTATTATCATAAAATAGTTTCTTGTTTGAGTTCTATTGGATTCTGAAATGCACAGGATATGATATTCTCAGAATAGTGGGAGACGATTTATTTTTTCACCTATATTTCTCATATATGTGGATTAGGTGACAATTTTTTTTTATCACTAAAGGAGTTTCTATATGAAGATTTACAAAGACGAATTTTTTTTGTCACCAATTGGGTTAATTATACAATTATAGGAGACGAAATTATACAATTATAGGAGACGAAATTATTTGTCACATTTACTATTTTAATAATAGTTAAATTAAATTCTACGGTGACGAAATTTTTTGTCACCTATGTGGTTTTCTTCATCAATTTATAGTCACTGTTAGTGACGAAACTAGTGAGTGGGTGACGAATAATTTGAAAATTGGTGATGAAAAATTTCGTCTCCAAAATTTACTGTAGGTGACGAAACAATAATTTCGTCACCAGGTGAATTTCGGAGACAACCTATAGGTGGCAAAACTATTTTTCGTCACCAAGACTATCGGAGACAAAAACCATGCATTTCATGACGATTTCATTCGTCTCCAAAGGCATAATTTCTTGTAGTAAGAGGTACTGTGGTGACGGTCTGTCCTATTCGGACAGTAGTTATGGCTCAACTGGACATTTCACGGTGGGTCGGCAGCCCCAATGGTCACGCCCATGGGGAGTTGCTATGCTGGTCGCCCCTTCTCACTTTTTTTGGCGTTTAAAAAAATAATAATAGAGATTAGCAATAGCAACACAATTGAAAGTAACATCTTTATTTTGACTTTTTAACATTCTATCATTTGAATGGGAATTGTCGTCAGTCTTGAGGTTACGGATTTCGATTGTGCAAGTACCTCAGCTTTTGTCAAGGGAAAACTTGGTACGGGTAATTGAAAAAGTTGATAGAATAATCTTATAAATAGTGATAGGAAGAACATCATAAACTTATGCCACAACTACAAACTCTGTACATGAATGAATTTTTGTTATCCACAAACTGTGACAATATTCACTTCCGGAAAAGTTATTTGTTCCAGGTAACTAATTAAATAATTTTTAAAATGAACAAAGTTGCAACAAATATTGAGTAAATACAAGACATGAATATGTATGTCAATGTGGAAATACTGTAACAGGCATCTCACATCATCACCCAGAAACATAAGTTGTAATTTTTCTTTGCTGGAAGTACAAAGGTAAATACATTCTTGAGAATGCAAGCATGCGAAATACGTTCTCTCTGGGGAAAAAGATGGAAAAAGTGCTTCCCCAGTAAACAAGAGAACAAAGTCCGTACAACAATAGGTGCTTGCGGAATTATGCAAATACCTTATCCTGCAGCAAATTCTTCTTGTGGGTTACATTCACATTTACAGTGGGAGGAAAGTATTGATCATCAGCACGAGCGATATTGCCAACACTTCCCTTGACCAACAATTTCTGCACCTTTGCCTAAGGCATCATTTACAAGGGCTTTGAAGGCTTTCTGAATGCTTTTGCATACATATGGCTGCCATATCATACTTACCAACCAGTGGAGGACCCTGCATAAGAATAGGCAGAAATTAGGTACCAACAAGTTACTGGTGATCCTTTTGTTATCACCCTCCAGCATATCTATGAGAGTGAAAATTTGTTCACCCTCATCTAATGAGGGTGAATAAAACTCTCATTTTGATTGGTGGAAAAGGTGCGAGGTCCACGGAATCACATACTTTTTGGTAAGCATGACATCATTTTGTGAGGGACCCCATAATTTTTTGGTAAGCATGATATCATTTTCTGGTGGACCCACCAATCATAGTGAGGGTTTTGTTCACCCTTATTAGACGAGGGTGAACAAATTTGCACCATTTAATCTACATGATGCATAGAAAAAGTTGAATACATTCAACATATCAATGACAAGCATCACAAAACCCCCCTGAAGTAGTAGGTTAGCAATTCAGACAAGGTATCAGATGACTGTGGCCCTTTTCAAGTAACAAACTCAGTTATAAGGCTGTTCAAGTCCGTCACCAACAGCTTCTTTAACAAACCATTGCTGCATCAGCCTAAGATCTGAAGTACAAGAATCCATCATGTCCAGCGGGAGACAGTATTTGGATTTTTGTTCTCTCTCAGGTCGAAAATATTACAAATCATGCATGAGAAGTTCATATGATTATACTTCCACAAAGAAGAAAAGTACCTCATAGTTTATGGATAGATAAGTACGTATACCAAATTTTTTTGATTGACGACAGTAAAAAACATCCATGTTACACATTACACAAATGATATTGGGTAAAACATATTGATAAGATGTCTGGGAGCTGCAGCTGCAGACCAAAGCCCCAAATCATGTCCATACTTGTTATCAATCTCCTCTTTTTATGTTCTACTAAACATCATGGCATTAAAAATCGTAAATTACTGAAGAAAATATTTGTTTAGGTGCACGCAAGTCCATTCGGTCAATTCGAAAATTAAAAAATTGGTCAATACTCGTAGACGCTAACTTAAGTCGCACAACTTGGCAAAAGTACTCAAAGTGGCGAAATACCCTGCAGCCTATTGCATACCAGCTAAATTGATTCTGCTAATGATTACACCGATGTGTATGCGAGATAAAGCAGAGCACTTCTGTAAAACTCAGCAAAATTCCCGTTGAGATTTAACCCACTTGATCTTACCCTCTCTTATGGAAATCTAAACCAGCGACGATGAAGCGAAGATCGTAAAGTTCCTCTTCTATATGTATACAGCCATTACTAAAAACATTGATGATGAAACAATATTCTGCAAATAGTTCAAATTGCTTGGTGCAGTCAAAATTACAGTGGCAAGTGTAGTGGAGTGAGTAAGAAATTAATTACATAGACAGAGGTTTGCTTTGTTCACAAATAGTTTGCTTTCTTTGCTTCTTGATCTCGTACTTGTCTTGATTAAGTCCTTGCTAACTTGGCTTTTGGGACTCTTTGACATGCTATGCCCAGCAATTTCAGAAGCAGGTTTAGCATTTGCAGTATTCCTAATCAAAGATCCTTGGGTCCTTGTTCCAGGATTTACCATCCTTCTCGGCCTATTTTATAATTGGAGAAGCTTGAGCCGTAGCATCCAGGATTTACCATCCTTCTTGGCCGATTTTATAATTGGAGAAGCTTGAGCTGTAGCATCAGTGATCAAGGACTTTGGTTTCAATTCCATAAGAGCCTAAACCCAGAACCCGCATTGATAATGTACATACGGAAGAGAGTCTGCAAAGAGCAGAGTTTACAAATGAGAAGTTAAAATGAAGGGCAGTAAAACATAACCATTCAGGCCAATCACAAAAAAAGGGTCATCATTCACAAGCAGGTACCTCTGGATAATTGTCGCCATCAATCTTTTGAATCTGCTGAATAAGCTCCCAAGCAGTTTTGCGGAAGTGTTTTAGTCCCTGGGGCATCAATCACGGCACATTAAAGATGCCAACTTTTCTCCTTTTAACAGATAATATTAGAGCTACGAATAGTATTTTCCTTGAGCAAAAATCCTATAATATGACAAATATGCATAGTACACGACAGTTTATATATGCGTGTACTGAAAAATTTAGTCATGATGCCTTTATTAGTAGAGCTTTTCCATTTTCGTATTTATGGTGGCTCCATTTCGAAACATATTTAGCATTTTATTTTCTGCTACTATGAAGCCGGTGTTATTTTGAAAACCAGGTGGGTTTTTTTCACTCATAGAATTTGCTAGGAATCCCACATACTACTCCTTGGACATCTAGAATAGTTGTGCTCTGATCAATGTGCCTTTTGGCTGCAATTGAATATGCTGGGAATTTGACATTGAAAACTCTCTCAAATTCCTGCACGTGATAATTCAAGTAGCGGTCGATTGTTGTGACTTGCATAAGGATCACCTTTTACCAAGTCTTTCAATATAAACTGGTCTTCCATCCTTATCAACCCCATGGTGTCCCTGTGGTAGTATTCGAGGACCTCGTCTCTCTCCTTGAACTCAAAATCCTATACCAGAAGGAACACGAGCAAATAAGAGACAAAGTGGCAGCCTAATAAAAGTGTTTTTCCATGTGTTCCGGCATTTTGAACATATAGTTAGCCATTTTTGTATAAGTACTCTGTAACAGTTTTAGTGCCGAAATCCTTTCTCCACTGGAGCATGTCAGCCCGCATTTGCTTTCATTTCTCAAGGTCAAATTTTCTGGCCTTCAAAAACCTGACCACCATACAGAAAGTTGGAAGTCATATCGATTTTAAATCAACCCAATATCAGATGGAGAGAATGAAGTTGGTCAAATGCATAAAGGCAATCTCATTCTTTACAAAGCATCCCTAATTTTCCAGATTGCATTGCAAAGTAATTATTGGCCTATAAAATAATATTCTACTTTCATTTCTTGATAAGAAAATTATCACTGTCCTAACGTCTCCTTCAATAGGTCCACTCCACATATCTGTAGACTTTAACAAAAATTCCTTCAGCTTTCCAACTCTGGGGACTGGGAGTCACATATATACCAACTTAGCTGTGTAAACGATATGCATTATCGAATGTACAAAATTGAATAACACATTGAGAAAAGGATAGTAAAAGTACCCCTTCGTCTAGATCAATGTCAGGTTCATCCAACTTGGGTAGAGGGCGGACTCCTGGGAACAGACGAATTCCTAATCAGTAACAGAACTTCCTTGCACTAAATTAAAGAACTACTCCCTCCGTCCCTTTTTAAGTGTGTTACCTCGTAATTCCAACTTATTTTCTCTCACATCAACTTTTACATCTACTTTCCACTACTTACCCTTAACAACATAATACCCACTACCTTTTCAAAAAGGAATCTACTTTTAAGGGCAAAATAGGAAACGTACCCACTAACTTTTCAAAACACACTTATTAAGGGACATCCCAAAATGGAAATGTCTACACTATAAAAGGGACGGAGGGAGTATTATTTACGTTTACACAATTCGATACAATACTAAAACTAACACTGCATCTTAGAGCCATGGAAAACAACTATTTCTCTCCTCAAATTTCATTGCCACAATGGTTGTTCATTATTGAACCCTGGGGTAGATTATCAAGGCTGGTAAGCATTGAGAATCAGGAGAAAACAGCAGCTTTTGGTCGGGGAAAAAATATTGATACGAAATGATTTCATAACTAAAGCTAAATTTTAACAAGACATTGAATAAGAATCTCATGTCGCTGTTAATTAACCAAAGAATTGCACACAGGCTTTACGAGATATCACTTAACCTAAAGAAACTTGTTCATCTTTTTGTTTGATCTTCGCAACAATGAGGTCTGCCAATGAGTGTTGACGGCTGACATCCTTTGATAGGAAGGCCTCCTGTAGCTTCTCAGCCTCCTCATCAACCTCTTCCTATGTATGACAGAATACTTTGAGAGTTCAGAAAAAGAAACAAATAAGACTGCCTCAACTTTTAGAATACAAAAGGAAGCACATATGTTTCTCGCCAAACCGCACCGAATTTGTGAGAACCAATACTGGTTAAATGACCTTTCTTATGCACTAAATTTCTCTCCCTTTCTTATGCACATGAGGGAAAATTATTTCTCCCATTATTTTCTTCTATATAATTTCTCACGAAGTCCCTCAAACAAAACCAACTGTAAAATTAATTCAAGGTCCACACTTTGGACTGATTAAACTAATTCTGTAGATTGGAAGCAATGCCAGAAGGGACAATCCAAGCAAATTTAGTATACACTCAATGCAGGATGTATAAATTACTTGACTAGTTGGCTTTTGTTTTATTACTTGTCCGCACTATACAGATTTTATGGGAAACAACTCCTTTTGGGGACCATTAGGAAGTGATTCAAGGGTTGCACGACATCGTTCATCCACCAAGACAAGGTGTAGCAACATTGAAGTTACCACTTCGTTCGGCAACAAGTTTCGACAACGCATGGCTCTCAAAGCCTCCATTGCTCTGTCAATTTCATTTTCTCTAAGAAAACCCAGAACGACAATATTGAACGAAATGGAGTCAGGAGGGCAACCCTTATCTTCCATTTCCAAGAGCAATTCGTAGGCCTCTGATAACATCCCATTCTTGCAAAGGCCATTGATCATTATGTTATAGGCCACTATATCAGGGACCAAGCCCCTCTGTGCTAACTCATCAAAAATTTTCCTTGCCTCCTCTAGTTTCCCAGCTCTGCACATTCCATCAATGAGTGCGCTGAAAATTTCAATACAAGATTCAATTTCTTCATTTCGGACAGACTCAAACAGATCTAATGCCTCCCCAATAAGCCCATTTTTGCATAACCCAGCTATCATAACAGAATATGCACGTAAATTTAGAGATAGGCCGCAAACTTCCATCTCCTTGAATAGTCGTTTAGCGGTTTTAACCCTCCCTATATCGCATAGTGCTCCAACAAGAGTGTTATAAGTCACAGTTGTGGGTTTCAAACTCTTCTCATGCATTTCCCGAAAGAGACAAAGAGCATTATCTACCATCTGATGCTTGCAGTACCCATTAATCAGGATATTGAAAGTCGTGACGTTGTGCTCTAAACCCTTTTCGGCAATCAATTTGAAAATTTCCGCTGCATCATCCAACTGGCCCATCATAGAAAACCCATAGATCAGAGAATTGTAAGCATAAATGTTAGGGTCCAAGCCAAGCTGAATCATCATTCCAAATAACTTGTACGCTTCTCCGACCTTTCCCTTTTTGGAGAGACAATCTATTAGGATAGTGAATGTTACAACATCAGGTGAAATACCTTGCCCAACCATATGGTTGAAAATTGTCGTAGCTTCTTTCCAGAAATCTAACTGGCAAAAACCATGAATTAAGGAATTATACATGACTGCGTCTGCTGCAATTCCTTGACTCGCCATTTCATTGAAAAAGTTCATAGCTTCCGTTAGCCTACCTAATTTACACAAACCATTAATCAAAGAACTATAGGTTACAACATCAGGGGAAAGGTTCACCTCCTTCATTCCCGAAAACATTTCCATTGCTTCGGTAATTAACCCATCTTTGCATAGGGAATCAATGATCGCATTATAAGTAAGCACATTTGCCTTGCCACTCCTCTTTAACATCTTCCTATGTAACTCAATAGCAAGACCCGTCTTGCGAATTTTACACAATCCGTTGACAAGTATCCCACACGCGTACACACTGCCTTCAAAACCCTCTTCAGACATTTTATCGAACACCTTGACAGCATTCATAACGTCGCCCGCCCTGCACATACCATGAATCAAAGTACGAACTGTCACCGAATCCGGCACAAAGCCCCTCTTTAAAATCTGCCCAAACACACCAAACCCACAATCCACATCACTCAAATGAAAACAACAGTTGATCAAAATATTCAGTGTGTACAAATCAGGTCCAATGCCTACAAAATGCATCTTCCTGTTCAAGGAAACCACATCTAAATAGCGATCAAGTTTCGCCATGGACCCGAATATATGGTTGAATGTATCGATCGATGGGGTGGGTTGCATTTGAATCAACTTATGAAAGTAGTTCAAGGCATCAGCAAGGTTAATTCTATTTGATTTACATTGCTCTCTGACGTAGTATTCGAACTTGTCGGGATGATACGAGATGATGTTTGCCGGACATATGGGTTTCGAGGTAGAAATCTTAGAGTATAGAACAGTACGAGGGTTTGCATTTCTGAGCTGCATATGCTTGAACAAGAAAAAGAATCGCGACCTTTTTCAACGTTACAGCTGTTTACAAGGCCGAAAAGACGAATTAAAAAATCAGCAGTGCTATTACCCAAAATTATTTTGAAAGTGAAATTAGTGGCTCACTTCGGAGTAATTTTGGGATAATATTCTGGGTAATTATCATTAATGTTAAAAAGTTAAGCTTGTTTCACAACACTTGACTTGACGTAAATTGTGGCTAGTCTATACAGAGTTTTTGCTCTGGCTTTAAATGGGGTCTTCACTAGTGGACTGTGAAATTAGTCTTCAAGGATTAGTCGAGGTGCGCATAAACTAATCCATGACATACAAACATAACAAACAATCTCACCTCGGTCATGCTTGTTACATTACGAACATTTCAACTTCCGCGTGAAGGAGAGGAAGGGAGAGGAGAGAGAATGGAAAGTCAAGGGGAGGGAGGGGCCGCGATGAAGTGATAAGGAGGAAAGAGACAGAGATAGAGGGAGAGATGAAAATAAAAGGGTTCCAGGGTTATTTGATAACCTCTAATTTTGGTCCAATGAAAAATTTGTCATTTTACGGTGTTTAAGGGCTTTTCGGGGAATTATTATTTTTATTTCTCTACACAAAGTGTCTTTGAATAGAGTGGAACAAGTTGTCTTCTACTTATTTGTGGACCTTGAGTCACTTATGTGCAACAAGCTTTTAAGTGATGATGTTATGGAGTAGGACATCACTATGCTGATCTCACTCCTTAAAAATACGGCTGTATTTGAAATCTTGTTACACTTCAGACTCTTAGGTTTCTTATATTACAAACTTAGTCCCTAGCATTCTTCAACGGTTGAGCAAAGAAAAACAAAGAAAGCAAAATTGGCTAGTGAATAGTGATTCAGCAAGTACGTGAGATGAGCGGGACGTAGAAGGCATGGAGGGAGAAGGCTAAACGACACAAAGTTATAGAGTTCGACCGCATCGAGGGAATCTATGAGGTGCTGACAACTATAAGTACGAGAAACCCGAATACATCAAGGAATTCACAGTAAGACGATTTACTTGACGTGCACTTGTATCAAGTTGTAGCAATACAAGATATCGTGCTCGGATATGGTATGGGTCCGCAACAAAATGTCCCTTTACCATTTTCAGGTATTTTAGGAGATGTTCGGACGCTCTGACTGAAAAATAGGTTGGCCAATCGTGGCCCAAAATACTGAAAATAGCAACCGTATATGAAAGACCAATGCTAGGAATACAATTCCGAACACAACTATATTCGGAGTCGTTTGATGCATATAGACCCACATATATCGAACAGCAATGGACGTAGTCGGAAAGTTTTGCTTCTAGACTCTTTGAAAGAGCTTCGGAATTTCAGAGGGTCTTGAGAACAACCTTGCGAGCTCTAGAAGTAGGAAGGTTTTGGTCCTTTCGAGACTATCTCAATGCGGGGCTTCTTCTGTTGTATTTCTACTGGGTTTTTTATGATCTTAATGATATGGAAACCTGTTTTTGCCGATAAAAAAAAAACAACCTTGAAACAATTTTTGAACAGTTTTGTTACTAAACTATGCCGCTCTTAATCGTAATCAAGATAACCACCTTGTTGTATATTATCAAGATTTTCTCAACTGGCAACCAGAACATGGCTTATGGCTGGTGGGGTAAGTGCTGGAAAACAGTAAATATTAGGTCCATTAATATATTGAAGGTGAGAGGCGAGAGCATTTTACGATCAGATTTTTTACTATGACTGCAAAGAGAATATTGGGACTTACGAGAATTCTTTTGAGTTCGGATGAAACTAGAGAAGGAAAATTTACTTTAATTTTTTTGAGATTGAGATTGAGAGAACGAACAATTGAGTAGAATACATATGTGAGTACAAATTTCCAACCCCCCTTCGGAACTCTGGAATGAAGAATGTTTGAGTACTGCAGTACTGCTAGTGCTGTGGGAACCCCATTGTATGCAGACTCTTAGACAGAAACACAGACTGAGTTTTGCTTGAATTTGCATTGAGGTGGATGTTGGGGCTGTGGTGGAGTGCTGATAAAAGCGGCGGTGGTGTAGTGGTGGACCGGTGGAGTGATGGAGGGAGTGGTGGTGGGAACAAGTAGGGGTGGTGATGGAGTGCTAGTGAAAGTCGTACTGGTGTGGTGGTGGGGGACAAGGTGATTGCGTACTTTGAAAAATTAATTAATCTGTGCGTAAACTGACTTTTTTGTTGTTGAGATTTTGCGTAAACTAATTCAAACATGTTGAGTTATAAAATGGAATAAATAGGTATATAATAAAGAAGGCATATATACAATATGGCATGATGGTGGTTTGCGGCAACAGATTTATGAGTTTATTAAAATTCCCAAAGCTATTAATTGGCAATCGTATATGTTTTTTTTTTTGGGTATCATTCAAGCGAAGAGGTAATGTTATCTGCAGCAAGTCTTAAGCTGGAGAAAATTTTGGGTACGGGGAGGGTACCACGTGGTACCCTCTCGGCACATCCGGGCCGTCCAACAATGCAATGGACGGTCCGGATTGAAAGTACCGTCCGGATTTAAAAAAAATTAGAAAAGAAAATAAAAAGTCAACCATGAACCCAAAATTTTCTCCTTAAGCTGCATATTAAGCCCCCAAAGTCATTTTATAAGAAGTCAACCATGAACCATTGAACTTGTCTTATGTATGGTTTATAACTGGTTGGTGACTCAGGAAGTCAACCCATCGAAAGTCTTGTTTTTCTTCTTTGATTCTTTTTTATAAAAATCTTACAATAGGAAAATGCAAGTTGATCTTTAACGTTTAATGTACTTCATACGTTGTCACATCATAATCATAAATTATTGTCCTAGGCAAGTAGGCAACTCTATTAATTCAAAAGTTGTCCGTTTCTAATAATATTATGCCAAGTTTTTTGGAGGAAATAGGAAATAATATGCCAAGTTGTCTTAACTAAATGATCGATGCCTTGAATATTTAATAAGTTGAAAAAAGTAATCAATTTTTACTCACTATTACAACCTATCTCAAAAGAAATTTAATCTAAGTCGAGTTTGAGCAATTTGTTTTCTTCTTTATGTATGCGCGCTTAAATAATCAATTACATAACCTTAAACAAATGTTACTCCAATATATTGATCACGAGTCGAGTTCAAATATTTTGATATTCTAGGTTGACACTACTAAAATTGTGTTGATTAAAGACTCTGTCTAAGTGATTGAAAGGCATTTATATTTTCCACAGATGCAGTTAAATAGGTGTCCTAGTCTGTAATCATACTTATGTTTTAATCTCAGTCAAAGCAATTAGTAATGAACAAATCCTAACATTTAAAATAAAAAATCCATTACTACCTAGGGCTGTTTGAAAAATCCGGTGAACCGTGAAATTGGTCCGTACCGAATCGATTCATACGTTTTGGATTGAATTCGTGATTTAAATAGAAAACCGTAAGGTACGGTTCGGTCAATGGATTTTCATTACAAAACTGGGGTTTAACCAAACCGGACTGTCGCATTTTTATTAATAATACAAAATAATTATAAATATATGAGTAATATTTGATAAATAATTCTAGTTTTATCTGTAGTTATAAATTATTTGTAACTATTTTAATTTAATGTGATATAGTGTAACCATATAAAACCTCAGGGGGTAAAGTTTAATGCTTGGATATTGCTTGACTAGAATTTGCAAATTTGGCTGGTGAAATCAGGATAATGCTTGGTTTTATGGTATAAAGTGAACTTGGTTGATGTAATCTGAAATTTAATATGTAATGTATGGCATTGTTGGTGGTGGCTGTTTTTTTTGGTGGTGGTTGCAATTTTCTGTGTGAGACTTTTTTTTTTTGATGCATTTAGTGTGTGTGAAATATAATTCGTCGATAAAATTGGGACCGAATCGTGATTCACGGATTGATCCACTAGACCGTATGTCTATGGAACTGGCCTCTATATATGTAGGGCGACAGAGATGGACACATCATGAGCTCCTTTGATTGTTGAAGTGCATTCTCTTCCAACTATGTGTCCATCCTTTAACATGTATCTCCATGTACTCTTGTTTCTTTCATGGCTCCTATTAGTACAACCCACATTAGGAACAACCCCCGACTATACCGCCAATGCCGCCGCTATAACCAACACCACCTTCTTCACAGCCAAGCACGGCTGCAACCTCACATGCGGCAACCTAACCGTCCCTTACCCGTTTGGCATAGGGGTTGGGTCGGGCTGCTCCATCAACCCGCAGTTCGACATCAACTGCAACACTTCTTTTGACCCTCCAAAGGCCTTCATACGCAAGGGGAACATCGAGGTCCTATCTATCTCGCAAACCCAAGTCCGGATCCAAAACGACGTTGCTGCTGTGTGCTACAACGGCGAGACCGGGGCCGTGACCGAATCTATCCAGGCCTGGACCAGGTTGGAGCCGGATGACCCCCAGTCCGCATACACGTTTTCTGACGTGGCGAATAAGTTCACGGTCGTCGGGTGCGACGACTATGGTTGGATCTCGGGGACTTTTGAAGGCAAGAACCTGAATAGTGGATGTATGTCCCAATGCTCCAACGTTACGGACGTGGGTAATGGGACTGGGTACTGCCAAACCAATGTTCCAAAGGGGCTGACGATGTACAATATCTCCCTTGGTAGCTTTAACAATCATATCGGCCAGGTTTGGATTGTTTTTTTACCTTGTTCTTCAAAACAAAAACGTAAATACTAATTAAGCAATCTATAAAATAATTCACTTAATTACCACAAAGTATAAGGACTCCGACCGTCACGTAGAAAATTTCATTTTCACTACAAGCCTAAGAATTTTTTTTTTCTCCGGACAATCATGTTATCTTTTCAAAATGGTAATTCTGCAAAGAATTTGCAGCGATGGAACTATGATCAATGAAACTAGAGGTAAACTCCAAGGAGTTGGTAAAGTGATCTTACCTTTTTTTCTTGGTGCGAATGTTTGTTGTTGTGGATTCTTTCTAGGAAAGATGGTGCTGTAGCCTATAGGCAGGAACGGAACTAGAATTCTATGTATGAGCTGGCCGTATGAATAATGAGATTTTAAAATTTTAACGTTAAAAAATGTAAACATTTATACGTATAAATAATGCCCAAAACAAAACACAATATTAATTATTTATATGCTCTCTTTCAGCTGTCCTTTTCATTATTTAGAGGAGGCCCAGCCACCATACGAACCTTTAAGACTTAAAAAAAAAAAATTACAAGATAATTTAATAGTGGGAATTCCAAGTGGGGGGCTTTGTCCCCCATTAACTCCTATTCGGTTCAGTCTTTGGCTGTAGGCTAGGGCGTTCTTGTAAGCATGTGGGTTGTGGGATGTGTTTTTTCAATAGCCCTAATTTTATCTCGGCACATTGAAAATTTGAGCCATTCAGTGCCAAGATGAAATCCGAGTCGTTATTTTGCCGAGATCAACGGCTTAAATGCTGTACTACTGCAGGGGCGCCCCTGTAGCACACCCCGATCCTTCTTTCTAAGCCTTTCATTTATTCTATCTTACTTCTATGCCTCCTGCAGGTTTCATCATTTGACCCCTGTAGCTATGCGTTTCTGGGGGAGCAGGATAGGTTTAAGTTCAACGGTGTATCAGATTTTTCGGACCCCACGTTTCGGAACCGAACCAAGTATAACGTACCCATAGTACTAGATTATGCTGTTAGTCGCAACCAGACTTGTGTTCAAGCCGAGAACTCAAACACATCGTTATGCCTGCTGGATAATGCTTCGTGTAATGATTCAAATAGTGGCTATGGAGGATATCTTTGCAGCTGCAATAAAGGTTACAAGGGCAATCCTTATCTCAATCCTGGATGCACAGGTTTGTTGTTGGCGTATGCTATTTTTGTTTGTTCAATTCATAATGCTATGTGCAAAACTCATAAGTAATTAAACAAACAAGAACAATGATATTTTTCACCAAACCATCTCAAATGTCGTGCTACTGTATTAGCTCACATTTTATGAGAATAAAATGCAGTTATCGCTAAGTTTTTTTTTATAATATTTTTCGCTTTTTAAATCGAACTAACAACAATTCCCTATATTCGAAATTGAGATTTTGATGGACCATATTGATCTTGGATGTGACCAAGAATCATATCCATTTTAAATTCATTCCGCACACATCAATCATTGTTTCTTTGGGTAAAATTTGTTAAAGTAGTGGTAATGATTATTAGATCTAGAAAATGAGCCAGACGCACATAGCTATCCAGATCAAAATTAAACTTGAAATAGCCTGAGTTGGCATTGCCTTGCACCTGAAGGTTAAGGGGAGAAAGTCTTTATGCTGGGCCAGAATGATAAATATCTATAACGTCGTTGTGGTTATATTTAATGTAATATTATTTTGTTAGGCTCACAGATTATGTTTTTGTTGCCCCAAGGTGGGGGTTGCCAAAGCTCGGAAGCTTGTGACCGGGGCTTGTCCCGAGGCTGGCTCTGGGTGGAAAGCATTGATTTTTCAGTGCTTGAAGGTGTCAAAGCAAGTATCAGTTAGTGCTTTGTCAGCTAGTATCAAATCTCCGCCTTGTGAGAGGGACATTTTAAAATATTTCCGAGAGATGACTTTGATATAAAATTATAAATTCAGCCTATTAATTCGTTAATGACTTATTGGCAGATATTAACGAGTGTGAACATCCCGACCTCAATGACTGTGTTAATGTGACTGGATATTGCATCAATACTCCAGGAAGTTTTCAATGTTATTGTAATCCTCATTACTATGGCGATGGAAAATCAGACGAACAAGGGTGCAGTGCGAAGGCCTTACCATTCCCAGTGATCAAGTTCTCTATAGGTATGTAATTTCCTAGTAAATGAAACTTGCTTCAGATCTAATTGTCATGTTTAAAAGTCATCCACAACAGCGGCTATCGTAAGTATTTTGGAGAGAGCTATCCATCAATCTCGATCTTTACATAGGAATGAGCGGTGTATTTATTGGAATCTCAGCCAATATCTTGCAAAATATAGCTATAGAAGTTCCAAAATTCCAATATCAATCTACTGCCCCTATAGGCAAGATAATAGCCATTTTTTCATATATTGGTCATGGTTGGGATTTAAGGTTTGATTTGATTTCGTTTAAGTTTGGTAACGACTGCTATTTCTTGATCTTAACGACTAGTTTTTTTTTTAATCGGCAAAAAAAATTTCATTCATCAAATAAAATCAATACAATGAGAAAAGGAAAGCATATGACAGAGTCTTAGAGGATGCACAAAACTCTTCTACTACTGCTTCTCGTAAATCCTCATCCTACCCATAGTTTTTAATAGTGGTACGGAGATACACAGCGATAGACAACGATACGTGGTGGAAATCGGATGTAGCGGTTGTGAATTTTCAAAAATTATTAGCAACACAATTTTGTATTTTTGGTGATACACTTTTTTCCCTCATACTTAATGATTTCTTTTATTTACTACGGAGTAGTTAATTTTGTTTGACAAAGAATTAATAGAAATTTAAAATAAGCCCTTTTTTTTTAATCAAATAACCCCCCCCGAAGTGTAACTACAGATGTAGACAGCCAATAGACTGTCATAAATTGTTCTCTCACTACAGGGCGTAGTGAGCCCATCCGGGCCCATCTCGATAATAAACACTTAGATTTTAATCCAAGCAAATGGACGGTTCACATCATTTGGAGTTTGGTTTAAATCCGAGCCGTCGGTGTCGAGATGGATGAACGGATGAGACTCACTACACCCTAGTGAGTCCCTGAGGATCCCCTCACTACAAGCACCTTCGAACTTGTGCTGTGATTAGGTTAACCCTTAGGGCATCTCTAGTGCACTACTTGAAAGAGTACCCCCAAAGTGTCCTACTGAGTTAACTAAGAAAAATTCAAGAAAGGCTCTCTAGTGCACAAAAATTGGCACTCTAAAATCCTAGGTGGCACCCCTCACTCCCTAAAGTGCCCCAAGTCACTACCTAAATTTGGGGACAGACTTAAGGAGAGAGAAAGAAGAGAAAGAGAGAGTGAGAAGGGAAGGAGAAGGGAAATTTTGTGGGACAAAGAGCATTAAAGTGGGTCCCACTTTAAAAGATGATGAACATATATAAGTAGTCCAAAAGTGCATTCCTACTTAGCTAGCTAACTAGGTTTTTAACACATTAAATAGGGCCCCACATGTGCCTAGGTGTGCACTTTAACAAATATTTTTTAGATAGTGCACTAGAGATGCTCTTAGTCTTTCCTTCCCCAATATCACTGTGGCTGCAAGGAACCTCCAAATCAGCCATGGGTATCCATTTTCACATGATTTTCTCACCCAAAATCAGCCATGCGTATCCATTTTACTTATGAGTTTTCTCACCCAACATTTGGTTCCTTGGAAAATTTAGCTATATTGATGAAGGTGAAGGGGAAAAGATTTATAGACCCATGCGGTGGTGTTTTTTTAGTGACCCAGATCTATGAAATTGGGAAAATACGTCAGCAGCTCTGTTTTTTGCTGAACCGGACCGTTACAGACCGAACTGGTCCGGTATAGAAAGAACTGGTTCAATCCATTACATAGCGTGAACCGACCGGTTCACTGTGCAGTTTTCGCTCCGAGCACTATACGATCCCCCAAAACCGCTACAAAACGAACTGGTCAAAATGAGTTCGTCCCTGCCGGTTTTTAAAAGTATGATCCTACCTCTTAGCCTCTCGATTTTTGGTTTGATGAACTACGTTTGTAAGTAACACTCCGATTTTCTGTCATAGTAAATGAACATTTATAAAGAAATTCCAAAACTTAATTTCATAATTTAAAACATACTAGGTCAGAAGTGTTCCGAATTTAGTTAAGTTACAACAATATCGAATACAAATGTAGATCTATCAAAATAACCATACATTACAACTTCAAAATAATAGCTTAAGGCTACAGAGAGCATTTACAAATATGGTAAATATGTTTCATTAGCTTCCTCTTCTGCCACAGCAGCGGTGCCGGTCAGCTCATAGGCACTACTGAATCGTCTTCAACATATGGTGTTTGAAGACCAGCAAGTAGAGCATAAAACGTTCAATAGAAAAACCTACATTAAATCCATAACTTACAGATAATAGGATATACAATGTGATTAAGGTAAAGACCGATAAAAAAATGACAGTTTCAATTACTAGCGTTTATCTTGTGCGGCATTCTAAGGTTTCAGCATCAAGGTCCTTTCCTTCCTTTAAGCACTATTCATATATGTTACATGAAACCCTCGGTCCTTCAAGCTACCCTCAACAATATGAGATTCTGTTAGGCTATCCCTAAACAACTCAGAGTCCTGCTAGGCGACCCTTAACAACACGAGGTCCTGTTATGTACCCCTAATGTCCAGCTAACTAGGCTGCCCAAAATCTGTCAGTCCTTTTGTTATTCCATTAAACATAACAACGTCTATATGATTCTCTTAATTCTACAAACCATTCATCATCCTAAGTTTGTCTATGTTCTTAGAAATTATACTCCATCGCTTTTTTTTTTAGTGTCGACATTTCCATTTTGGGTTGCACCTTAATAAGTGTGTGTTTTAGAAAGTTAATAGGTCAAAGTTTGTCCATTTTGGGCTGCACCTTAATAAGTGTGTGTTTTGGAAAGTTAATAGGTCAAAGTTTGTACAATTATGATTTTGCTCTTTTGAAAAATTAGTGGGATAAGCGTTAAAAGGTAAATGTGTATGGGTATCTAGTTCCACTCATCTAGACATAACTTATTTCCTCTTGTGAAACATGAAGTCTAGGAAAAGCTCATTGAAAAATACTGCAAAATATTCTTTTATTTGTTTTTAGTAAAGATTACCTAATGACAAAATCCATAATTAAATTTTCTCCAGGATTGAGCTTTGGCTTCTTGTCATTACTGATTGCTGTAACTTGGCTATACTTCAGCATCAATAGAAGGAAGATACTAAAACTAAGGGAGCAATTCTTCCAACAAAATGGCGGGTTATTAATGCAACAAAAAATCGCTTCAATTGATGGAACAACTGCAGAGTCAAAGTTGTTCACAGCTGAAGAGCTAATAAAAGCCACTAACAACTATGCCGAAAGCAGGATACTTGGCCGTGGTGGTTATGGGGTGGTCTACGAGGGGATTTTACCTGACCAACGTGTAGTGGCCATCAAGAAGTCCAAAATAATGGATGAGAATCAAGTAGAGCAGTTCATCAATGAGTTGGTGATCCTAACACAAGTTCACCATAGGAATGTTGTGAAGGTGCTGGGGTGTTGTTTTGAATCAGAGGTTCCTGAGCTTGTTTATGAATACGTACCAAATGGCACACTACACCACCATATTCATAATAGATCATCTTGGTTAACATTGGAGCATCGATTAAGAATAGCCGTAGAAGCAGCCGGTGCACTTTCTTATCTTCACTCTGCCGCTTCCATTTCGATCATTCATAGAGACGTCAAATCTGCCAACATATTAGTAGACGCTAATTACGTGGCGAAAATGGCAGATTTTGGTGCTTCGAGATTAGTCCCTTTGGACCAAACTCAAGTGACTACACTAGTACAAGGAACTTTAGGTTATTTGGATCCCGAGTACTTGTGCTCTAGCCAGTTAACAGAGAAGAGTGATGTATATAGTTTCGGAGTGGTTCTAGCGGAATTATTGACCGGGAAAAAGCCTATTTGTCTTGAGAGGTCCCAAGAGGAAAGGAACTTGGTAAACTACTTCGTTATGTCAATGAAGGAAAATAGGTTGTTCCAAATTTTGGAGCCTCAGGTGGTGAGGGAAGGGACTTTGGAACAAATCCAAGCAATTGCCGAGCTTGTAAAGAGGTGTCTTTGTTTGAAAAGCGAAGAGAGGCCTACAATGATTGAAGTGGTTATGGAACTAGAAGGTTTGCGGAAGTATAAAGAGCATTCATGGATTAATCAACTAAGTGTTGAGAAAAGTGAAAGTTTGCTGAGTGAAGAAGAGCAAACAGACATTTACCCTATGTCAACAAGTCATTTTACTAGTCCTAGTGACATAGTTGGGCAGTATAGTTTCAACTGCAGCATGACATTTCCGCTTAATAAGTCCTTCTACTATCACTTGTGACGAATCTAGGCAATGGGTATACGAAGGTAATGTCTCAGGCTTTCTAATAGCATCGTGGTTTCCTATAGACAAAAATGCTTTGCAAATATACAAGTGTCAGTTGTGAAAGTATTCTTCTTTGGGTCTGAATTGTTTGTAATAAGGTGAAGATCTTGTTTGTTCTTGTTGAAGATGGTTTGTAAATCCATTTTCTGGGTTTTTCCCATGATTGTTCTTATTTACAAGTATATTATGGTCTTGTGGTGGTGTATGTTAGAATGTAGTTGATCTCAATTGTTGGAAGTGCAAGTCCCAACATTAGTCTATGGCTCGTTGAAGTTAATAATGCAAGCTAGTGCCGTGGGGATGGAGCACTAGTATGTGTATATATATGTACCATTGTTCGTATATAGCCTGTCGATAAGTATATATTGTTTGAAAGGTATGTTTTGCAAGTACTTCAAGAAATACAATGTACATAAGGCATTCCCGAGAGTGTGAATAGCTCCCGGAGGTAGCCAAGATCCTGAGGTACCAAGGAAGGGTTAAGGCCAAGTCCTAAGAGCCATTAGAAGAAGTCCCGGAGCGAGCGAGGAAGATATCTATGAAAGTGTAGAGATGTTTGTGCAAGTGCATTGATCATACCTATAAAGGAAAATTAACAATTTTGGCATTATAGGTCCTTTATCCATCGACTAGTGGGCCGTGGTTGGCACAACCGTTTAAATATGTGGACAAGCACACATTTGACCAAGAACTCCTTTAACCCTGTACTTCATTCCGTTTTGTTTTTAACTTGTTCATCTCATAAACTTTAATAGTAAACATACACAATAAGCTAAAAATCGTTGAGACATCAACAAAGAAAGAGCACACCACATCAGAAAAAGGGAATATAGCGTTTGGACTTTCGGAATCCCACAACGCTCCATGGATTTTGGGAACAATAAATCACAGAAATCGCAAAGACAAATAATGGTGCGTAATGAAAAACGGAAAGAAAGTGCGAGACGTGGAAAACCTCAACGCGAGGAAAAACCACGGAAGTCACACCAGTCCACTATGAATTTGATGAACAAGAGTACAAGTCTTCTCGCAATCTCTCTGAGATTCGCGTTTTCTCTCGCCTCTCTCTTTTTTTCTCTAACAACTGATAACCCTAATTATGAGTAAACTGCTAAATAAATAGGTTGGGCCCTATGACCGAAATTACACACGGAGGTCCAAAAATTTCATTTTCGCTGCAGTTCAAGATGCGACACGTATCCCTGGGGCTCCCGCCCCCACCCTAGTACAAATCACTGCTGAAGGTTGTCTGCACCCCAACATATAGTTGACAGCTAAACTTTAGTAAACATAATAGTTGCGCCTCTTGCTGAGATTTTTTCCGTCACTTTCTCAAAATTGATTCTTCGTTTATAGATATTTTGACTATCAATAATCTTTAGATTTCGTTAACTGAATTCCGTTGTACCCTCTTTCCACTAGTAGGGATGGCAATGTCACGCGTTAACCAGTAACGAACTGATCAGTATTTGCAAACAGAAATCTGAAATGTGAAGTACGAAATTGAGAAAGAGACTGAAAAGTAATGGTGTTCTTGTTTTCTTGACTGAAGAATGAGAAGAGAAGATACAAAAGCCCCTTTATACTTTCAAGGCAAAGTCGGTTAATCACTTAACAGAAGCTTAATGGAACATCTCACAGATAACTGCTACTTAACCACTACAAAGACCTTACTTAACTGACGGTTTTTTCTGAACATTCCTAACCTTTCAAGCACTTTTAGTTTTATTTATTTTTTGTCATTCGATGTACATCAGTGGAGGGTTAACGGGGAATTAGTGAGTTAGTCTAGAGGGGTCTAGAAGTTATCCATAGCCCTAAATCCCAAACACCTCTGCCAAGTCTCGAACCCTGGTCTCGCTTGTGGGAGAAGCAGGAGATAACCGCTAGGCTACAAACCCTGGTTAGCACTTTTAGCTTTGAAATCGAAATATTTGGTTGGTTTCGGTTTGCGTTCAACGCAAGGAAGTATCCAAACTAATTATAAACTCAAACCAAACCCCAAACTAATCCATTTAAATAATAATCATGCGTACTTCAAATTTATACATGTTACACTGCATTGTAATCTCTTTTTTCTAGTTAATGGGTCCATTATAATAACCATGCATACTACAAATTTATACATGTTACACTGCATTGTAATCTCTAGTTAATTGGGTAAAAGTACGATTATTATTTTGCCCTTGTAAAAGTACATGTTACACTGCATCGTACCATTTTGTGCTCATCGCAGGTTTGTTCCTTCTGCGCCGGCGTCGGTTCATAAGCTAGTGTTCCAGAGAGAAAGAAATACCTACTAATACGAAAAAGAACTGCCTGAAAAAGAAAGAAAGGAAAAAATAATAAGAGAGAAGGGGGAAGAAGGTTTGGACTGATAGTTACTGTCACTTATTCACGTGGTTACTCCTCGATAATTTACTTTTAAGCTTTTGATCCAATTTTTTTGGGATTAAGGACTGTGTATCCGTGACATAAATTAAAAAGTTAATGGGTAAAAGGGGAGGACAATCTCGAAAACTTTTTTTTCAAAAGATTTTTAAAAGAAAAACAATTTTGACTTAAAAAATAGTTTTTAAATAATTTAGTTTGGTTTGATTAGGTGATATAACACTCAATTTTGATTATGCCATTGTGAATCTCTACATTGGCTCTAAATGGATAATCAAAAGGTGATGTGACAACTTTCGGTTGTTGAATTTTTTGAGCATACCATTGGTGATACCCTAAGTAACTTAATAAAGGGGCTTAAAAGGGGGTGCTAATGTGAACATTTACACGTCTATCAGATATGTATATTGATACTGATTGAGTTAGAGCAGTAGATGAAAGGCAGTCTACTTCAAGATATTTTACCTTTGTAGGTTGTAATCTTGTTACATGGATAAGCTAGCAAAAAACACAATATTGTTGCACGTTCAAGTGCAGAGGCTGAATTTAGAGGTACCACACTTGGATCGAGTATGCGAAGCATAATGGCTGAGACTTCTAGATAACCGATTCAACTATATTGCGAGAATAAAGCAGCATGAGATATTGCTCATAATCCAGCTGTACATGATCGTATACAAAGCATGTGGCGGTATAGGTAGACAAATTTTTCATTACAGAGAACTTGGATGAGAAAATTATGGAGTTGCCTAAAAATCAATTAGAGGATCAGTTGGCCGATAATCCCACCAAAACAGTTTCAAGTCGAATGTTCTCAAGGTTTTGGGGAAAATTGGGCATGCATAACATCTATGCACCAACTCGAGGGGAAGTGTTGAGATATGGGTTAATGATAATTGGTTTTTCTTATGATTCTTTACTATTGTAACAGATTCATTAGGGACATAGCTTGATTGTAATATGTTTAACATGGTAATAGATTGATTATAGGAATCGCTTGATTATATAGAAAAGATACTAGAAATCCATCTCTATATAAATATGTACAAATACATATGATTGATTATGATGAATGAAAATATTCTTCCCATAGTCTGATTTTTCAATCGGTGATACGCTCATTTGGAACCGAATAGGCAAGAGGCCGAAAATCCACACAATGGTATATCTTTCTCATTTATGAACCATGGGATCGCCACACCTAGGATTTTCACTAATGAGGGACGGGGAAGGGGCATGGATAATTTCTCAAAATTCCAATTGATTCTAAGGTACATGTCTTGGTGGGGTAGAGGCCCTTCAATCACCGATCTGATAGGACCACTACCCAGCCAGACAGCCAGTTATCCTCCCAAAACATGGTATCATAACAATTGTGAATAATTTTCCTAGACCCGGCTTTCAAGAGCGGAAGACAACATTAAGCATGCCTCTCCACAACGGAGAGGGTCTATGGTGATAACTCGTGGCTTGAGTATTTACCACTCAAAACCTTAGCCCCTAAATGTCCGTTTATTAGCTAGATTATTTTGTTGGATTGACTATTTTTCTGGTTTAATTATAATCCCGACTAATTAATTTGGTGTTTGATAGGGACTATTTAATCCCCTGCAGGATTATTTAAAGCCAACCCCCTCCCTTGTCCATACTTTTTGTCCCAGCAACATCTCCTCGAAAAAAGAATCCGTTGTGCATGGTGAAATCTGAATGGACATTACATGTAGGACAAAACAAAACTAAAAAGTATTGTGCGAAGTGAACTTATCATAGTAACTATTGATGGTGTGGTTCTTGCAAAATATTTTAGTAATTTAAAGATACTAGATGAATAACTAATGGTGATTAGAAAAAATATTACATGCATGTTTTTTCATTTTTCTGCTGTTAGTGGAATTGTTTTTTTTTTTTTTTTTAAAACTAGTTTTTTTTTTTTGAAAGGCAAAATTTATTGATCTTTGAAAACAAATTACAAAGATTAAAAGGATCCAAAGCAGGAGCAACACAACGAAGCAAGAGCAACCCATAAGGCAACTCCACACTTCGAAGAACAAAAGCCGCCGCTAGGACCCAAAAAGGGGGAAAAAACCACCACCTCAGATTAGCAAGATGCCAACCAAGACCTAAAGCCACCCACCAAAGATAGACCCTGAAAACCGAAGACAAAGAAACAACCAAACTGACACAGCATCCTGAAAATAAAACTAAGCCAACACCTCAAACAAAACTCCCAAAGCAAACACCACTATCGACAAAATTAGCTTCCAACAGAAAAACTGCTAATGGTCTCATCATCATCCCCCAAATAATCATCATCCAAGATCTTGCTTATTAAAACCAGTTAAGCAATCATGGCAGTGTAAAATGCTCTGGCGTGATGGCTTTGTTAGGGTTTTAAGCTACTATTTTTATTTATGTCAGTAACTAAATATAATTGGCGTGATAGCTACAGAAATTGTTCAAACAAATTCTTTCAATTTGTGTAATTAATATATAGGGTAAAAATCACTTAGATCCCCTAACCTATCACTCTAGCACACATACACCCCTCATCTTTAAAACCTATCAACAACACCCCCTCATCTTTTAATCTATATATATGAAATGCCAAATGGCGTTAAAAATTCCTGTGATTTGACCATAATATGTACCCCTTCATTTATAAGGGGCTGGGTTGGGGTTTCCTCATTTGCAGTCCAACTTTTTTTCATGACCTAACTCTCTCTCTCCTCTCTGTAACACGATGAACTGAAAACCCCTTAAACATAACGATCTCTCTCCCTCTCTCTCAAAATCGGTCGATTTGAAAGATGATTTCAGATTTGTTAGACGGTATACTTGAAAACCCAGCAGCAGATCGATCTCTCCAAACCAGTTAATACGATTCGCGACTTAGGACTCCGATTTGAAGCAAAAACTGTACGAAACAAACCCTAGATCTATGTTTTGTTCATTTAATGTGCTTTGTTTATAAGGATTTCACGTTTGAAGGAAAAATTAGATTTGATTAAGATCATTTTTTTTTGATACTCTGGTTTTCTTCTGAAAGCCTTGAGCTAATATTTAATTTTCCAATTTCATAAGTTTAGTAGAAATTGTAACATACTTTGGAAGATCAATATTTGACTTGCCTTTCTGAGTTGGATGATATTTTTACCGTTGGTAAGTTAATGTTTGCTTGTGATTAAAAGGAAACAATCAAACAACAATAAAACAGCATCCACATACAGAGGGAAGCAGAGGATTTCCAGTGAGAGAAAAATGAAACTACTGTTTTGTTTCATTTCTCTCTCTCTCTCTCTCCCTCCCCCCTCCAATATAAAAGAAAAATAAAGAGGCATGCGGTTGCGGTCTTTGTCGATGAGGAAGTAGAGGGTTACGCCGTGCTTGCGGAGGTCCTTGACGTGGATCAGAGGAGAGAGAATATCTTGGCAGAACTTATCAAAGATAAAAATCTTGTACACCTCCTCGTTCGCCATTCTGGTGGGATTCACTCAGATTCAAAATTCGTGTTATGAATTCTGAAACCACATCAAAACCCGCATCAAAACATCCACCAACTGGGTGTATCTCACATACTATGTACATCAAAGCATATAGGTGCTTGTATATGCCAGGAAAACTACTAGATCGAGTTAGTGCTGTGGAGAGAGAGAGAGAGAGAGAGAGAGAGAGAGTTTACCAGACTGCTTTTTCCGGAGATTGAGTGCCATTGACATTGTTGCCAAGTGTTCGATTTTTCGGGTTGCAATTTAGGAGCAGAAGAAGAAAGGACGCGTCGGTGAAGAAGGAACAACAGGCAGCGTTGTTCTTCTGGTTTCAAGGATCGACCAGTTTCTTCTTTTTCTTTTTTCTCTTTGGGAAAAGAGGGAGTGAGGGAGAGATGGCGGAGGGGAGAGAGAGACAGGGATTTTGAGGGAGGAGGGGGGATGGGCAAAATACCCTAACAAGTGCTCTCGTGATGGGTATTTGTCATTTTTCCATCCAAAAAACGTTAACAGAGGTTGACATTGAAACAAATTTAAAATGCAAGGTTATACAGAAATTTTAGATAAAGTCCAAGGGATATACAAGGAATTTATCGAAATTTCTATGAATCCTATGCAATTCATTGGTCACCGACACCGGGAGAAAGTCCCATTGCATGGTATAAAGCCGGAATGGTCGAGCAAAATTTCCATGTGATGCTGCCATCACCCAAACATTCTCACATTTTTTACCCTTCGAATACTTGCATATTGTATATGCCAAGTTTTAAACCCATAACATTTTGAACACTGTCAAGCACTTAATCATTAGGCTACCGTGGTAATTCTTTTTAAGTTAGGGATCTGGGGGCTTTGCTATCCCTGATTCTGTAGTGCATATTCTGATCTTCTGTCACGAATGGTCTAGATTTAAAAAAAAAAACTATTCTAGGGAAGATTCTTCGCCCAATGAGATTTTTTATATCTTAACTATTTAAAACACTTTTTGATGCATGCATCCCTCAGGGACGGAAGAGCCGCAATTCCTGGGAAAGTATTCGCCTTTTGCCAATGATTCCCCCAACATCATGTTAGTACGATTGGGATATCGGTTACGACCTCTCTTATTGTCAAATTGTACTAGATCATAAATACTGGTGATTAAAATTTAACTTTTCATTCTCAAATATAGATGTGGACGAGCTTTTTCAATTCAATATGCCATTTGAAAATTGACAAGCAAATTATTTCAACATATATGTATACAAACCCAAGGATTTGGTTTGGAGATCAAGGCTTAAGATTTAGGACCTTTAAGTTTATCTCCTCCTAAAGTCTTAGGTTCGAATCATTTTAGGTGCTATAACCTACGATGGAGCCAGCCTTAAAAAATATCTTATGGAGCCGGTCATTCATTTGGGATTTTGCCTCAAACCATTTAAAATACTTTTGGACGTGAGGGAGCGTGTTGAGAATATAAATAATAAAGTTTTCTCTCCATCTCTAATACTTTAGATTTTAGATGGTATTTAACAACATAATAAACTCCGACATTTTGAGTTATAGAAAGAAATATGTATGTAATAAAGAAAGAATAAAGAAAGCATATGCACAATAATAGGATGGCATGATGTTGGTTTGTGACAAGAGAATTATGAGATCAACAAATTTCCCATAGTTATCAATTTGCAATTGTATATGATTCTCTGACTATCACTAGGGCAAAGAAGTAACACTATCAGCAGGCTTTTTACCTGTTCTTAACCGTAAACTAACTAAGAGCCCGAAAGTCATTTTTAAGCAGTCAACCCATTGGAACTATTGTGAATATATGGTTTATAATTGGTTATTGACTCGGGATCACACGCTAAGTTTTCACCTCAACAAGGAAAATGTAAATATTTTCCGAAAAGAATTTGGTACAACAGTTTGAAAAGCGTTCGTAAACAATCTTTCATAATTAATTACAAGAAAAACCACAGTCACTGACTAAATTTTTTGTCGCCAATGGAATACTTTTTTCGTCACCAATGCTATTTCACGACCAAAAACCTGGTCACCCAATAAGTCCACAAACAAATGTTGGCAAATTTATTTGGCAGAAAAAATAAATTTTGGTTCCCTAAAGTAGTAATTAGCTACCAAATTACAGACGATGAAGCATAGTCGCTCTTTTGCCAAATGGTCTTTTTTGATGACTATTCCCATGTGCTTCTGTTCACCCAAAAAAAATTCTCGCATGGCATGATGTGAATTCTTTGATCACCGTTGATCGAGCAATTAGCCATTAGGCTACCATGGTAGGATTTTTTTGATTGGCAAAAGAAAACTTATGGAGCCGGTCGTCCATTTGGGATTTTTCCTTGAACTGAATTAAAGTCCAATCTAATGGATGGAGAGATTGTGTCTCCTAAAAATTAGTCGATTTGCGGGTATACTTTTAGATGAACTGGTGGTTAATAATATAATATAACAAAGTTGAGAATATAAATTATAAGTTTGCCCCTCTCTAATAGACAAAAGATCCCGTGTTCAAACCTCACTCCCCATCCAATGATAAAATTACACGTGTTGAGCCTGGTTATGGAGGAAATTAGCATGGCTACACGGGAGGAGGTGTGTTGAGAATATAAATCATAAAGTTTCCTCTCTCTCTGATACTTCAATCTTTTAAATGGGTGGGTGGTTAACAACATAATAAACTCGGACATGTTGAGCTATAAAAAGAAATACGTATCTAATAAAGAATGCATATGCACAGTAGGATGACATGATGATGATTTGTGAGAAGAGGTTTATGAGGTCAACAAATTTTCCATAGCTATCAATTTGCAATTGTAAATGATTCTCTAAGTATCATTAGGGCGAAGAAGTAACATTGTCAGCAGGCTTTTTACTTGTTCTTAAACTGTAAACTAAGAGCTCGAAAGTCATTTTTTATGCAGTCAACCCATAGGATCTATTCGTGAATAATATGGTTTATAATTGGAGATTGACTCGGGATCACACACAAAGTTTTCACCTCAGCAAGGAAAATGTAAAAATTTTCCTAAAAGAATTTGGTATAACGGTTTGAATGTTAATTACAAGAAAAAACACGTACAATCACCGACTAATTTTTTTTTCACCGATGGTATACTTTTTTCATCACCAATGGTATTTCACGGCCAAAAACCTAGTCACCAAATAAGTTAGCAAATGAATGTTGGCAAATGTATTTGCAGAAAATAAATTTTTGTTACCTAAAGTAGTAATTAGCTACCAAATTACTGCTGATGAATATCATAGTCACTCTTTTTGTAAATGGTGTTTTTTGCTGACAATATATTTAGTCGTCAATAACTGTTGCCATGTGCTGCTGTGATTACCCAAAAAATTCTCGCATGGCATGATGTGAATTCATCGAGACCGTACATATTATCAATCACATCCATCTGTTACTTTTCTAAAATTTGCATGTTGTTCACCTCAAAGTTTTGAACTCATGATCCCTTGATCACCAATGATCGAGCACTTAGCCATTAGGCTACCACGGTAGGATTTTTTTGATTGGCAAAAGAAAACTTATGGAGCCGGTCGTCCATTTGGGATTTTGCTTTGAATTGAATTAAACTCCAGTGTAATCGATGGAGAGATTGTGTCTCCTAAACATTGGTCGATTTGCGGGTATACTTTTACATGAACTGGTGGTTAATAATATAATATAGCAAAGTTGAGAATATAAATTATAAGTTTGCCCCTCTCTAATAGTTAAGCTTTTAGATGAGTTGGTGGTTAATAATACAAATACAGTATCACAGCAGACAAATGATCCCGTGTTCAAACCTCACTCCCCATCCAATGATAAAATTACACGTGTTGAGCTTGTTTATGGAGGAAATTAGCATGGCTACACGGGAGGAGGTGTGTTGAGAATATAAATCATAAAGTTTCCTCTCTCTCTGATACTTCAATCTTTTAAATGGGTTGGTGGTTAACAACATAATAAACTGGGACATGTTGAGTTATAAAAAGAAATACGTATCTAATAAAGAATGCATATGCACAGTAGGATGACATGATGATGATTTGTGAGAAGAGATTTATGAGGTCAACAAATTTCCCATAGCTATCAATTTGCAATTGTAAATGATTCTTTGAGTATCGCTGGGGCAAAGAAGTAATTAACACTGTCAGCAGGCTTTTTACTTGTTCTTAAACTGTAAAGTAAGAGCTCAAAAGTCATTTTTTATGCCGTCAACCCATAGGATCTATTCATGAATATATGGTTTATACTTGGTTATTGACTCGGGATCACACGCTAAGTTTTCACCTCAGCAAGGAAAATGTAAAAAATTTTCTAAAAGAATTTGATATAACGGGTTGAATGTTAATTACAAGAAAAAACACGTACAATCACCGACTAAATTTTTTTTCACCGATGGTATACTTTTTTCATCACCAATGGTATTTCACGGCCAAAAACATGGTCACCAAATAAGTTAGCAAATGAATGTTGGCAAATGTATTTGGCAGAAAATAAATGTTGGTTAGCAAAAGTAGTAATTAGCTACCTAATTACTGCTGATGAATAGCATAGTCACTCTTTTTGTAAATGGTCATTTTTGCCGACAATATATTTAGTCGTCAATAACTGTTGCCATGTGCTGCTGTGATTACCCAAAAAATTCTCGCATGGCATGATGTGAATTCCTCTAGACCGTACATATTATAAATCACATGCATTTGTTACTTTTCTAAAATTTGCATATTGTTCACCCCAAAGTTTTGAACTCATGATCCATTTATCACCGTTGATTGAGCACTTTGCCATTAGGCTACCACGGTAGGATTTTTTTGATTGGCAAAAGAAAACTTATGGAGCCGGTCGTCCATTTGGGATTTTGCCTTGAATTGAATTAAACTCCAGTTTAATGGATGGAGAGATTGTGTCTCCTAAAAATTAATCGATTTGCGGTTATACTTTTAGATGAATTGGTGGTTAATAATATAATATAACAAAGTGGAGAATATAAATTATAAGTTTGCCCCTCTCTAATAGTTAAGCTTTTAGATGAGTTGGTGGGTAATAATACAATACGGTATCAGAGCAGACAAAAGTTCCCGTGTTCAAACCTCACTCACCATCCAATGATAAAATTACACGTGTTGAGCCTGATGATGGAGGAAATTAGCATGGCTACACGGGAGGAGGTGTGTTGAGAATATAAATCATAAAGTTTCCTCTCTCTCTGATACTTCAATCTTTTAAATGGGTTGGTGGTTAACAACATAATAAACTCGGACATGTTGAGCTATAAAAAGAAATACGTATCTAATAAAGAATGCATATGCACAGTAGGATGACATGATGATGATTTGTGAGAAGAGGTTTATGAGGTCAACAAATTTTCCATAGCTATCATTTTGCAATTGTAAATGATGCTCTGAGTATCACTAGGGCAAAGAAGTAACACTGTCAGCAGGCTTTTTACTTGTTCTTAAACTGTAAACTAAGTGCTCAAAAGTCCTTTTTATGCAGTCAACCCATAGGATCTATTCGTGAATATATGGTTTATAATTGGTTATTGACTCGGGATCACACACAAAGTTTTCAACTCAGCAAGGAAAATGCAAAAATCTTCCTAAAAGAATTTGGTATAACGGTTTGAATGTTAATTACAAGAAAAACAATGTACAATCATCGACTAAATTTTTTTTCACCGATGGTATACTTTTTTCATCACAAATGGTATTTCACAGCCAAAAACCTGGTCACCAAATAAGTTGGCAAATGTATTTGGCAGAAAATAAATTTTGTTTACCTAAAGTAGTCATTAGCTACCAAATTACTACTAATGAATAGCCAAATCACTCTTTTTGTAAATGGTCTTTTTTGCTGACAATATATTTAATCGTCAATAACTGTTGCCATGTGCTGCTGTGATTACCCAAAAAAATCTCGCATGGCATGATGTGAATTCATCGAGACCGTACATATTATCAATCACATGCATCTGTTAGTTTTCTAAAATTTGCATGTTGTTCACCCCAAAGTTTTGAACTCATGATCCCTTGATCACCGTTGATCGTGCACTTAGCCATTTGGCTACCACGGTAGGATTTTTTTGATTGGCAAAAGAAAACTTATGGAGCCGGTCGTCCATTTGGGATTTTGCTTTGAACTGAATTAATCTCCAGTCTAATGGATGGAGAGATTGTGTCTCCTAAAAATTAGTCGATTTGCGGGTATACTTTTAGATGAACTGGTGGTTAATAATATACTATAACAAAGTTGAGAATATAAATTATAAGTTTGCCCCTCTCTAATAGTTGAGCTTTTAGATAAGTTGGTGGTTAATAATACAATACGGTATCAGAGCAGACAAAAGATCCCGTGTTCAAACCTCACTCCCCATCCGATGATAAAATTACACGTGTTAAGCCTGGTTATGGTGAAAATTAGCATGGCTACACGGGAGGAGGTGTGTTGAGAATATAAATCATAAAGGCTGTGTTTGGATAGGTTTTGAAAAGAAATTTTTGAGAAGAATTTTTGAGATAGTGTTTGGTTGGATTTTTGAAAAATGAGAATAATTAGTTAATGATTGGAGAGAGATAGAGAGAGAAATGTGAATAATGAAGTAATGAGTGGAGAGATAAATGAGTAATGATTAAAAAGAAAAGAGAATCTTTTTGAAATTTTGTTTTGAAAATGAATAGAAAAGGAAAGTGAACAAGGCGAAAGTGTCCTCTCTCTCTTATACTTCAATCTTTTAAATGAGTTGGTGGTTAACAACATTATAAACTCGGACATGTTGAGTTATAAAAAGAAATACGTATCTAATTAATAAAGAATGCATATGCACAGTAGGATGACATGATGTTGATTTGTGAGAAGAGGTTTATGGGGTCAACAAATTTTCCATAGCTATCAATTTGCAATTGTAAATGATTCTCTGAGTATCAGTAGGGCGAAGAAGTAACACTGTTAGCAGGCTTTTTACTTGTTATTAAATTGTAAAGTAAGAGCTTAAAAGTCATTTTTATGCAGTCAACCCATAGGATCTATTCGTGAATGTATGGTTTATAATTGGTTATTGACTCGGGATCACACACAAAGTTTTCACCTCAGCAAGGAAAATGTAACTGGTTTTTAATTGGTTTTTGTAAATGGTCTTTTTTGCTGACAGTATATTTAGTCGTCAATAACTGTTGCCATGTGCTGCTGTGATTACCCAAAAAATTCTCGCATGGCATGATGTGAAATCCTCTAGACCGTACATATTATCAATCACATGCATCTGTTACTTTTCTAAAATTTGCATATTGTTCGCCCCAAAGTTTTGAACTCATGATCCCTTGATCACCGTTGATCGAGCACTTAGCCATTAGGCTACCAAGGTAGAATTTTTTTGATTGGCAAAAGAAAACTTATTGAGGCGGTCGTCCATTTGGGATTTTGCCTTGAACTGAATTAAACTCCAGTCTAATGGATGGAGAGATTGTGTATCCATAAAATTAGTCTATTTGCAGGTATGATAACAAGAAAAACCACAATCATCGACTAAAGTTTTTGTCGCCGATGGCATAATTTTTTGGTCACTAGTGGTATTTCACGACCAAAAACCTAGTCACCCAACAAGTCTGCAAATAAATGCTGGCAAATGTAAATGGAAGAAAATAAGTTTTGGTTCCCTGAAGTATTAATGTGCTACCAAATTACTTCTGATGAATAGCATAGTGGCTCTTTTGCCAATTGGTCTTTTTTGCTGCCATCACCATGTGCTGCTGTGATCACCCAAAAAAAATTCTCGCATGGCATAACATGGAATCTTCTAGAAAGTACGTATTATCAATCGCATTTGTTACTTTTCTAAAATTTGCTTATTGTTGACCCCAAAAATTTGAACCCATGATCCCTTGATCACTGGTGAGCAGTTAACCATTAGGCTACTATGGTAGGATTTTTTTGATTGGCCAAAGAAAACTTATGGAGCCTGTTGTCCATTTGGGATTTTGCCTAGAACTGAATTAAACTCTAATCTAATGGCTGCAGGGATTGTGTCCCCTAAAAATTAATTATCGATGTGCGGATAAGCTTTTAGATGAGTTGGTGGTTAATAATATAAAATAACAAAGTTGAGAATATAAATTATAAGATTGCCCCTCTCTTTAATTGTTTAAGCTTAAAGATGAGTTGGTGGTTAATAATACAATATGATATCAGAGTAGGCAATAGATCTCATGTTCAAACCTCATCGCCTAGAATAAATTCTGGGTATCTAGACTTTCGAAAATGACATACATAGTAGAATAATCTATGAATACTAAGTCTACGAAATTGGCCCTATATATACAGAGAGAGAGAGAGAGAGAGAGAGAGAGAGAGACATGAACTTTATTTGTTGAAGTGCATTCTGTTCCAACTATGCGCCCGTCGTTTAACATGTATCTCCATGTACTGTTGTTTCTTTCGTGGCTCCTATTAGCACAACCCACACTCGTAATAAGCACAACCACCACCACCACCATCACCGCCGCTGTCGATGATATAACCAACACCTCCTTCTTCATCGCCAAGCCCGACTGCCGACTCAAATGCGGCAGCCTAACCGTCCCTTACCCGTTTGGCATAGGGGTCGGGTCGGGCTGCTCCATGGACGAGCGGTTCGACATCAACTGCAACGAATCTTATAAACCTCCAAAGGCCTTCAGAGGCATGGGGGAGGTCGAGATCCTGTCAATCTCGCAAACCCAAGTCCGGGTCCGAAACAGCGTTGCTAGAGCGTGCTACGACGGCGAGACCGGAGCCGTGACCTTATCTAACTTGGTATGGATCAGGTTGGGGGACGAGGCCCCATACACGTTTTCGGACGTGGAGAATAAGTTCACGGTCGTCGGCTGCGATGACTACGCTTGGATCTTGGGGACTTTTGGACGCAAGAGCCTCAGTAGTGGATGTATGTCCCAATGCAAAGAGATAGCGGACGTGAGTGATGAGACTGGATACTGCCAAACCGATATTCCAAAGGGGCTGACGTATTACAATATTTCCCTTCGTAGCTTTACCAATCATACCACCGGCCAGGTGTGGATTGCTTTTTCCCTTTTTCTTGAAAACCAATACGTGAAAAATAATTGATTATAATAATTATATATAAGAAAAATACTCCATCTGTCCCCAATTTTGGTCCATTTTGAAAGTTTGTGCCATCTTCCAATTGATTATAACTCGTAATTTATATTGTTTTACGTGATTTTGAAAACATTGTCTTTTAGAATTAATTGAGATCTATCAAACAAGATCCATATTGAATATAAAATTCATTACCGATTTAAAGTTATAAGTAGTTTTTTTTTCTAGTTAGAATAGAACTAGGACAAAAATTTGGGGACAGAGGGAGTATAATTTATTAAGCTAAGCATATAAAAAAAAAATGCTCCCTCCGTCCCATTTTGTTTGTTAATTTTTGATAATCGTGTCAGTTTTCGATTGCTTATATCTTTTAATATTGATCTCTAAATATATGCAATATGGATCTTGTTTGATAGTACACGATTAATTCTATTATACAAAGTTTTTTAAATGGTGAAAAACATTAAAGATTGAAAGATATAAGCAATTTAAGCTGTAGCATAAAATGGAATAATTGACAAACAAATTGGGACGGAGGGAGTAGTAACCTGTGTAAAAAGTTTGAGAAAGTAAAGGGTTTGTGCTACACAATTGTTCCTTGTATGTTTTTGGTAGGTCGTTTTTCACACCAAAAATATATTTATAAATGCAAGGAATTAACCCTTATTTCAAAGAATAGTGGTTAAGTCCGAGGTCGATCCGCAGAGATAATTTGGCTAAATTACGTTAACTTCGATTAATTTCTAATTTAATTCAGAAAAGAAATTGATTGATTGATTTTGTGATTAACTAAATTAAAATAAGCAATAATAAAATTGATTAAAATTAATGGAGAGCGGATCTAGGATTTCGAATCCACCCCGACCACGTAACTAGGCTATGTATAGATTAGATTTATTTTATTCGAATCGCAATTGTCAAGAAGATAATTGAGTTGTTAACAGGCATGGGCTATCCCATAGCACGGACCGTCTCGCTGGCACAAGCCGTCTCTTTCACGGGCTGTCAAGTGGCACGATCCATCTTACGAGCATAACCCTTCTCAGTTACCCAAACACAAGCAAAGAAAACGGTTGATTATCTCGGTATTTGAGATCACGCACACAAATACACAATTGATTGAAAACATAAAAATCATTCCATCTGATCATAATGAAAAAGGTTCTTAGTTAAACAACTGATTCGAATAAATAAATCTAAGTCCTATAAATAAATAAAGTTACTTGACCGGAGCTTCATCTTCCCCCAGATGAAGGGTTTAGCCAGACATGGTGATGAGAATTGTAGACGTTCTGTTGGACGGAGGCATGTACTGAACTGGATTAATTTCTGCCCTTCCTCTGTTCCGTTATCCCGTACGTGCAGCTTCTCTCCGAATCCCCGTATGCCTCCAGTTTATTCCCCCAGTCTGCGATGCCCCCTAACGGATGTACACTCGCCTTTTATATCCCTCGTACTCCCCCTTCTGCCGTGTTTCATCAAAGTAGGGCGGTGCCTTGGACGCTACTTCATTGTACTGAGCCCATGAAGTCCTGACCCAAATTTGTAAGCACCCAAAACTCCCCCAATTGATACAAAGGCCAAAATCTGCTTTTGAATTAAAATTGGGTTTTTTAAAATCCACGTGCAGTGGCCCTTTATGAGAAGAAATTCTTTCTATTTGAAACTCCACCCAATTATGGTCCCATCCAATTAGGTCGGGCCCCACTTTACATGAACATGCCGACCATTACTTGAACACAAATTCATTCTTTTCCACCAAATTAGTAACTCATTCATAATTGGATATGATTGGGTACTTCTCGCTCCACTTCGGCACATTCTTAAAACCTTGTAAATCGCACATTTTTGCTCCAATCGGTCTTCAAGGCCTACAAACACGTTTAAGTTGTCAAGATACGCCAAGTAACACTATGAACGGACTACCAAAGCGTAATTTAAGAGTTAAAATAGGTGCTTTTCGGCACCTATCATTTTCTCCAATTCTATTTGGTCTCTAAATTTAATTTTGGGTCTCCAAATATAAAGACCATACCTCCATTTTGGTCTCTAAATCTCTAAAAATGATGATGAGTCCCTCCAAAAAATATAAAAAATTGAATAAAAGAGGGATCCGATTATAAAATCTCCCCTCTGTATATCACATCCGATCTCTAAAATAGAGTTTTAGAACTTGGTTGAAGATGCTCTTAAAGTCACTCAAGGGGAGGGCGTGAGCTCAAATCGGGCCTCTAGCAATAATGGCGCAAATACAGTTCAAATTTCCGATCGGGTTGACTAACCCAGTTCCGGTTTCCATGGGTTGGTGGTTCAATCGTCATCTTGGAATGGTTTATAAGTTGTAGACTGGTTCTGGAATCAAAGTGGTTTTAGATGAAACCCGAACCGATGGGCCAAACTCGTCATCTTGGACGGCCGAATGGCCTCACTACAAGACCCCGGGCGCCAACCAAGATGAGGGAAAGGGTGAATTTAGCTAATACTATAATATTTTCCTCGAAGTGATCCAAAAAAAAAAAACTTGTCGTCATAGGATTTGCTAGTTTCCAATCACTAGATATATAATTAATTAAATAGCTAGCAATACATGTGCCCATCCTAATCCAGTCATCGTTTCATTCTACCATCAAACCTGACCCTAAGGCGAAGGGAAATAAACTTAGTACCCTAACCATTATATTGGGTGAAAAACATAACCGAAGCAATCGAATTTAATTCCGAAAAGCTGAAGAAATTCAATATTTTTGGCAGAGTAGGTACTTAGTGTTAGTTGAGTTGTGGGTTCTTTCTAGGAAATGGGGGTGGTGTAGGACGTTCATGTAGTGCGGCATGTGGATCATCGGTTGTGTTTTCAACTGTTCTGATTTCATCTCAGCACTTTACAACACTTTGTGAATCCCAGCCGTCCAATGCTAAGATGAAATCTAAGACGTTGTTTTGCCGAGATCAACTGCTCGGATACCGCACTACAGCGCCCCTATAGCACCCCAAATCCTTCTTTCAAAGACTAGTTGCCATCGTATCTAGACAAGTCTTATCTTTATGTTAAGATCATACATAATAACCACTTGAAAATCTTTCTCTATTTCTCTTGTATCTTACTTCTATGCCTCTTGCAGGTTTCGTCATTTAACCCCTGTGGCTATGCGTTTCTGGGGGAGCAGAAAAGTTTTAAGTTCGCAGGTGAATCAGATTTTAACCCCGATTTCCTGAACCGAATAGAGGATAAAGTACCCATAGTACTAGACTATGTTGTTGGTCACCCTCGCAACCAGACTTGTGCTGAAGCCCAGAACTCAAGTACGTCGGTATGCCTGCTTAATGCTTCGTGTAATGATTCAAATAGTGCCTATGGAGGATATGTTTGCAACTGCAATAAAGGTTACAAGGGCAATCCTTATCTCAGTCCTGGATGCACAGGTTTGTTGTTGGTTGATTTTTCAATTCATAATGCTATGTGCTAAGCACATAAGTAATTAAACAAACAAGACCCCTGATATTTTTCACCTAACCATCTTTCCTTTTGTTTGTTTTTAAATCGAACTAACAACAATTCCCTATATTCAAAATTGAGATTGATGGACCATAATGATCTTGGATGTGACCAAAAAGCACATCCATTTTGGGTAAAACTTGTTAAAGTAGTGGTAATGATTATTAGATCTAGAAAATGAGCTATGCGCACATAGTTATCCAGGTCGAAAATAGACTTGAAACAGCCTGATGGCATTGCCTTGCACCTGAAGGTTAAGGGGAGAAATTCTTTCTGCTGGGCTAGAGTGATACATATTTATAATGTCGTGGTTATATTTAATGTAATATTATTTTGTTAGGCTCACAGATTGTGTTTTTGTTGCCAAAGACTGGAAGCTTGTGACTGGGGCTTGCCCCAGTGGTGACTCTAGGTGGAAAACATTCATTTTTGCTTGAAGGGGTCAAAGCAAGTATCAGTTATTGCTTTGTTAGCTAGTATTAAATCTCCACCTTGTGAGAGGGACATTTTAAAATATCCCGTGAGATGACTTTGATATAAAATCATAAATTTACAATTTGATAATGATTTATTGGCAGATATTAATGAGTGTGAAGATCCCAACCTCAATGACTGCGATAAAGAGAATGGAAATTGCCACAATACTCCAGGAAGTTATAACTGTTCTTGTAAGCCTAATTACGACGGCAATGGAAAATCTCTTTCAGACAGACAAGGGTGCACTGTGAAGGCCTCACAAGTCCCAGTGATCAAGATCTCTCTCGGTACGTAATTTCCTACTAAATGAAAATTGCTTCAGATCCAATTCTCATATTTATAAAGTCATTCACAATAGCGGCTATCACAAGTATTTTTTAGAGAGCTATCCGTCAATCTCGGCCAATGTCTTGCAATATAGCTATAAAAGTTCCAATTCCAACATGATCATCTATTGCCCAATGTTTTAAAATTCGGACCGGAAGATGAACTGGAAAAGGGACCGGACGGACGTCATCGGTTGAACCGCTATTGAAGCGTGATGTCGTGATTACTTCATAAATATATACTCCCTCCGTCCCTTTTTAAATGTGTACAATGGGAATACGTGCATTTTCAAACCCCTAAAAAATGTATTTTTCTATACAATTTTATGTCTTTCTTTACACCAAATTAAAGTGCTCAAAGATTACTTTAATTTGGTGCAAAAAAATTTCAAATTTTTTGAGTAGAAATACATTTTTTTACGTCCTAAAAAATACACGTTTCCCAAAGCACACATTTAAAAAGGGACAGAGGGAGTAGTATATTTAAACATGAAAGAAATATGACCAAAAAAAAATTGATAAAAATATGGGTACCGACCCGTGGGTACCGAAATTGTACAAATTAGCATATTGGACCCACTTCTGGGTCCCACTCAAAAGATCCACACTATTCAATAATTTTAAAATAGTTTTCCGAGTAACCCGCTAAAAATCAGCTCAATTGGATATGCGTAAGTGGGTGATCCAATATTTCACTTTTTCATTTAGAAGTTAGGATCCTAAATTTTGAATAAACAACGAATTTTAGATTAAGCTCTTATGCATATCCAATTGAGCTAATTTTTTGCAAAGCCACTCAAAATATTATTTTAAAATTATTGAACGGCTTGGATCATTCGTGTGAGACCCAAAAGTGGATCTGCATACCAATTTGTACAATTTCGGTGCTATGGGGGTCGGCACCCCTAGCACGGTCCAAAAAGATTATAAAATAATTTCAAAAACGTTACAGACCCGAGGCACATATATTGTACAGATTCGAGCGGAATTCAAATGTGGAAAGCTGGCCCACCCTTTCAATTTTAAAACCCAAACGTATATTGAGATTGGGAAAACCTATGGGTACACCAAAATTGTGTACACCAAATGTACACAACTTCAATGGGACCTATTTTGGGTCTCACACAAATGATCGGAGCCGCTCAATATTTTTAAAATGTTTTTTTAAGGGCCTCTGTAAAAAATTAGCTCATTTTAACACCGGTAATGACTCTATCGATTCTGCACCCAATTTCCAATTTACTAACAGGAAATTGGGCAAATAATCGATCGAAACCTTCCCGATGTTAGAATGAGCTAATTTTTTTACAGACGTCCTTAAAAAATATTTTAAAAATATTGAGCAGCTCTGATCATTTGTGTGGGATCCATTTTGGGTCCCACAGAAGCGGTGTACACCTAGCATGACTCATTGAGATTTCTCTCTGCTATCCCCTCACTTCTCTCACTTATCACGTTTTCCCCAAGGGGATTTTGCGCCTCTCTCTCTCTGAGTGCATCGATGCTGTTGGAAATATTACGGCAAATACATAGAATTCCAAAGAACAATTTCCGTTAACATAATGCGAATTACTAATACAATTGCAGAATTGTAAATTAGTAAGAAATAGAAACAGTATTTGAGTATTCGAGAACCGAGTCATGTGTAACCACAATCTCCTTAAAACAGACCGAGGGTGTTGTAAGTTGAAACCGACGTCTGTCTCCCATGATAAAACGGCTAGACCACTAACTTCGAAACACCTCCGATGAACACCTTGGCAAACTAAACTTTGCCGGTCTCTCCCCCATAAATCAGAACTCTCTATGTGATAGTGCACTGTGTAAGCAAGTGTGTGTTTTCTATACTCAATGCACGAATAGCCCTACATATAGCACCTGTTGAGTGCTCTATAATTGCCAGACAAAAGGACGGAATAATATGGGTGCTCTACAATTCACCCTTATCTCTCCGGCTACAATTGCACCAGACAAAAGAATCTCTTTCCAGCTAACTTCATTTAGGTAAACACTCCAACCGACGCCATCACTGACAGCCACCTCTTCTCTCTGCCACCACCATCGGCATCATCTACATCTCTCATTCCAGAGAATCGCTGCCGCCGTCCGTCTATGAAGCGAGATTCAAATTTCAGAACTCAATATCAAAAAACGAGCAAATTTGCCTTCCCGTGCAGCTGTTGTTCGTTGTGTTTTATGTTTATTCTGCTCGATCTTTGGGCACTTGGTTGTTTAGATCAAAACAACAATTATGTTGTTTGTCATTTTTGTACATCTGATGTCTCTGGGAATTGTCACTCCTCTCCCTTTCTTACCGAAATTGTCTTCCCCAATATCACTGGGGCAGTGGGGCTACGAGGAACCTCTAATCAGTAATGGGGTATCTATTTTCTCACCCAAAATCGCCATGGGTATCCATTTTTCTTATGATTTTCTCACCCAACATCAGGTTTCTTAGAAAATTTTGCTATAATGATGAAGATGAAGGGGAAAGAGATAGAGACCCAAGTGGTGGTGTTTTTTTAGACCCAGATCTACGAAACTGGAAAAAGGTGTCCGCAGCGTGGTTTTTTGCTGAACCAGACTTCTTATTGCCTTTTCCATATTATTGAGTGATGTTCCCCTGAACAGTCACTTGTATCTACTATGTTCTTAGCACTTGCACCATTTTTTGTTTCAAAGAAGCCAACACTTCTTTACGACAATTAGCTCCACTCAAAACACAAACATAGTAGTACACACAGACTATATGACTCACAACTCACGAACAATTAGAGACTCAAAATCCTAACTGATAATACGGTGGATATGGCTCTCCTTCGCACAAGGTAGGATATGTACAGTGGTTAGATTCAGCGAAGTACAAGAGAGGCTTAAAACACTACAGATAATACATAAGAAATACTAGTATAATGAAATAGACTCGCTTGATATAAGAATATGGAAAGATACTTTCTTAGTGTTAATTGAACAATCTGGAAGACTTGTTAGTAATATCCAAGAAGAACTTATCTTTATGTATCCAACCGAAGAATCCTCGAGAATCTTCAAAATGCTGCTTCAAGTTCATATGATTGACCTCAATTAATTCTCTTTTACAGCTCAACAATCCGAATATCATTTGATTTGATTTACTCACGTTAACAAAGAAGGGAGAGAATCATTGATTGCAAAACGCAAAACAATATTTGCAATAATTGTAAATCTACTTTCTGAGATTTCTAATTCACAAAATTGGCTTTTGAATTAATGGATACACTTACTAATATCAAGCAAGACAACTATTTCTAGATAATTGGGAGTAAATGAATGCATAAGATTGGGCCTAGTCCCATAATCATAGAGGAGACAGTGATATCATAAGAAAAAAAAATTAACTGGAACTCTGTTTTTGTGCCCAACTCCTAATTTATGCATGCCCAACACGTAATATTATATACCAAAATTATTCAAACTAATCGAACAAAATATTATTGACATTCATGTTTATAAATTCAAGGAACTAACATCAGGTTTCGATATGGGTACCTAGTTCCACTCGTGCGTACATAACTTATTGCCTCGTGTGCAACACGAAGTCTAGGAAAAACTCGTTACAAAATGTTGCAAGATAGCGTTTATTTGTATTAGAAGAGGTTACCTAATGACTGAATCCTATATTTTCTGCAGGATTAAGCTTTGGCTTCCTGTCATTACTGATTGCTATAACTTGGCTATACTTCATCATCAATAGAAGGAAGATAACAAAACGAAGAGAGCAATTCTTCCAACAAAATGGCGGATTATTAATGAAACAAAAAATTGCTTCAGATCGGACAAGTGCAGAGTCAAAATTCTTCACAGCTGAAGAGCTAATGAAAGCCACTACCAACTATGCCGAGAGCAGAATACTTGGCCGCGGTGGTTATGGTGTGGTCTACAAGGGGATTTTACTTGACAACCGTGTTGTCGCCATCAAGAAGTCCAAAGTAATGGACGGGAATCAAGTGGAGCAGTTCATCAATGAGTTGTTGATCCTAACACAAGTTAACCATAGGAATGTTGTGAAGGTCTTGGGGTGTTGTTTCGAATCAGAGGTTCCTGAGCTTGTTTACGAATACGTACCAAATGGCACGCTACACCACCATATTCATAACAGATCATCTTGGTTAACATTGGAGCATCGATTGAGAATAGCTGTAGAAGCAGCCGGTGCACTTTCCTATCTTCACTCTGCCGCTTCCATTCCGATAATTCACAGAGACGTCAAATCTGCCAACATATTGGTAGACGCTAATTACGTGGCAAAAATGGCTGATTTCGGTGCTTCGAGATTAGTCCCCTTGGACCAAACTCAAGTGACTACACTAGTACAAGGAACCTTAGGTTATTTGGATCCTGAGTACTTGTGCTCTAGCCAGTTAACAGAGAAGAGTGATGTATATAGTTTTGGAGTGGTTCTGGCGGAATTATTGACAGGGAAAAAGCCTATTTGTCTTGAGAGGTCTGAAAAGGAAAGAAACTTGGCGACCTACTTCGTTATGGCAATGAAGGAAAATAGGTTGTTCCAAATTTTGGAGCCTCAAGTGGTGAGGGAAGGGACTTTGGAGCAACTCCAAGCAATTGCAGAGCTTGTGAAGAGGTGTCTTTGTGTGAAAAGTGAAGAGAGGCCTACAATGAATGAAGTGGTTATGGAATTAGAAGGTTTGAGGAAGTATAAAAAGCATTCATGGGTTAATCAACACAGCGTTGAGGAGAGTGAAAGTTTGCTGAGTGCAGAAACACAAACAGACATTTACCCTTTGTCAATAGGTTCTTCTACTAGTGCTAGTGACATAGTTGGGCAATATAGTTTCAACTGCAGCATGACATTTCCGCTGAATAAGTCCTTCGACTAGCACTAGTGATGAATCTAGGCAATCTGTATACCAAGGTAATGTCTCAGGCTTTCTAATAGCATCATGGTTTCAAACAGACAAAAATGCTTTGCAAATATATAATCGTCAATTGTGAAAGTTGATTTTTCTTCTTTTGGGTCTGAATTGTTTGTAATATGGTGAAGATGTTGTTAATTTGTTCATGTTGAAGATAGTTTGTGAATCCATTTTATAGTTTTTTCCCATGATTTTTCGTGTTTGCAAGTATTTTATGGTCTAGTGGTGGTGGTTTTAAGAATGTAGTCTCGATTGTTGGAAGTGGAAGTCCCAACATAAGTTTATGATTCGTCGAAGTTGAATATTGCAAGTGTCATATTGTACGTATATAGCACGTTGAAGTCCCAACATAAGTCTATGATTCGTCGAAGTTGAATAATGCAAGTGCCATATTGTACGTATATAGCCGGTTGATAAGTTGATATTGTGTTAAGGTATGTTTTCTAAGTATTTCAGAAAATACGATGTAATAAATAAGGCTTTCAAGAGAGTGTGGATAGCTCGTGGAGGTACCCAAGATCCTTGCGTAACAAGGAAGGGTCAAGGCCTAGTCCTAAAAGCCATTAGAAGAAGTTCCGGAGCGAGCAAGGAAGACCTGAAGTCCAGAATGAAGCAAATAAGAAATCTGAAAAACTTTGCAGTTCTAAAGATAGAAGCATAAATTTTACCAATAGAAACATGATTAATCTGCCCTTTGATAGCCTTTCAAGTTTCTACTGGTAGAAGCTTCGGTTCTCCAAGTAGAACCGCTTTTTCGGATTTGAAGAGTTGACCAAGTCTTAGGGAAGTGCTTTGATAATGTCATGGCCCGGCCTAATAAGCCAAACTTAGGAAATATTCTTCATTCTCATCGCTACCTCCTTTAGTTCCCCGGTAGCCTAGCCTTTAGCATAATTTTCCCTAGCTTTCGGATAATTTCATTTGCTTATTTTCGTCTATGTCCTATTTCTTCTTCTTTTTCTTCCGTGTGCAACTGTGCAAGCTATTAGTAGTTGGGATATAATTAGATATTACATGATGGGTTTCAGTTGATCTTTGATTTGGTTATAATTCAGCTTAATTAGGAAGAATAAAAAAATGAACAAAAACTTCTCAGATCAAGTGTGCACAATTACCACCATGAACTATTATTTGGTTTGGTATCACAATCACAGTTCCACAAAATACAATCGTAAAATTCTGTTCGACTTACCTATATCTCTCTTTGTATAAGTGTTTTTAAAAAAATTCCAAAAAAGAAACATAATTTATATTATAAAAAAATTAATAATTAAACAGCTCATCCTAACAACAATGAGCACGCGATACATAACGTGTCCACTATATTACAAAAGCCTGAATTTTCTATTATTACGAAAGCTTGAAATATCTGCCAATTTGCCACTATATTACAAAAGGCTGAATTATCTGCCATCTAGAAAGTAGATAATTCAACCTAGCTACTAATCTTCATACTATTATTAGAAGAGGAAAAAACTAATCTCAAAGCGAATCGACTACTCCATTTGAAAAGGCACGAGAACACATCGCAATCGTGGAGTAATTTTCCCATGCCCGGCAAATTGGACTTTTACTTGTAAAACAAAGACTTTGACTTTTAAGTCTTGCTGTTAAGTGGTCTGTTTTTACAAACAAAAAGGATTCACTAAAGATTGGTGTACGTCCGTATGAACGTTATATGCACGGACGGTGCATCTCAATCGTCCGTGCATGAAATCAATGGTCTGGATTTAAATAAATAATTTGCGCAAATAGTTTAAAATTATTTGTGTCCGTGCATGAAATCAATAGTCCGGATTTAAATAAACTATTCGCGCAAATACTTTTAAACTATGCATAAAATCAATGGTCCGGATTTAAATAAACTATTCGCACAAATAGTTTAATAATCAATGGTCCGGATTTGAATAAACTATTCGCGCAAATAGTTTTAAACTATGCCCAGACATCAAAATAACTATTCGTGCAAATAATTTTAAACTATTTGCACGAATGGTTTATTTAAATCCGGACCATTGATTTCATGCACGGATGGTTGAGATGGGTTGCGCACACAATTCGTACGTACAAATCACAGCATTCAATAGGATTGACGTCCGAGTCACATCGACTTTTCTTGCCGTTAGTGGTCTATTTTCTTTGCGCGTTTGAATCACATCGACTTAACCTCGCCTTGGTGGCGGCTTTGGAGTATCCCAATCCATAATTCTTCATATTTGGGATTTGGAGCTAGCTCCAATTCCATATTTTGTTTCTCTAATTGAAAGGATAGAATTTGATACTCTCTCCGTCCCAAATTGATAGTCCACTACGAAACTACCTGTAATTTTTAAACTAAAATGAGAATGATTTGTTGAGTAAACTCAGGAATTTTGGGTCTCATAAAATAGGAAAAATTTAAATTAGATGAAAATTTACAGCATCAATATAGTCAAGAGCTTCATTTAGATGTCTCACGTTGTGTTATTTATTCTTGCGGCATAGTAATAAATGATTGTTGATTGAAGGAATCGAGGTACAGTGAGAAGGAGGATAGTAACTTTGATTAAAAGAAAAATATTTGTTGAGGACATTCGAGTATTTTTGTCTCCAAAATTTACATTGTCAAAGCCAACTTAATTGTAATGGGAATCATTACTTTAGTTTGAAAATTAAGGAAGGGCAGTGATATATCAAAAACTTCATGGGAGATCTATTTGTTTGTCAAAAATTTCGAGAGCGATGAGTGAAATTTATCCAAGTTTTTTATTTTTATATAAATCTGATAAAAACTAAAAAAAAAACTCTTTTTTTCGAGAGTATTGCCATACAAACTTGCAACGCTTATAAGTTGTGGTACTTGCATGGCTGGTCCCTTCAAAATTTCATTATTGACATGGTAGCACGGTGAGGGAAATTTTGACGAATTATTCCTAAATGGAGAGAAAGTTTATCCATTTTGAAGGGGAAAAAGGACAAGAACTGCAGAAAAAAAATGAAGAACGATATCCTATGGGTATCTAGTTCCACTCATCCATACATAACTTATTTCTTCCTGTGAAACACAAAGTCCAGGAAAAACTCATTGCAAATAACTTTTATTTGTTTTAAGCAGAGATTACCTAATGATTTAATCTCTACCTTTTTTATTTGTTTTCAGGATTGAGCTCTGGCTTCTTGTCATTACTGATTGTTGTAACTTTGCTATACTTCAGCATCACTAGAAGGAAGATAATAAAACTAAGGGAACAATTCTTCCAACAAAATGAAAGCTTACTAATGAAACAAAAAATAGCTTCAATTGAAGGAACAAGTGCAGAGTTGAAATTCTTCACAGCTGAAGAGCTAATGAAAGCCACTAACAACTATGCCGAGAGCAGCAATATACTGGCGGCGGTGGTTATGGTGTGGTTTACAAGGGGATTTTACTTGACCAACGTGGTGTTGCCATCAAAGAAGTCTAAATGTAGGTGTACCTCCACGGCTTAACCATTTTCACTCAAAGTCTTTCGCTAATTGTCCAATATTTGGCACAAACTTCTTTGTCACATCTTTGAGAGCTCGGTCTAGTCCTTTAGTTGAGGTTAAATCCACAATCAAGGCCACAGTTGGCAAAAAATCCCTTCCAATCATTTCCTCAAGGAGTAAAAAAGCCTCGAAGGATTTCACACATCAAAGAAATACCTGAATACTTAAGTGTAAAACACATCACTCTGCAGGCAACAACTTCATCAAGCAAGCCTGCATCACAGGACCTTGCATCATAACAATGAGGTCCTATCATCAGGACATGACCTTTGGAAGGAAGCATAGTGAAAATATCCCTTGAATTATCAAGTTTTATATTCTTGCAATACGCATCAGCAAGGATATTGTACTTACCAGACCCTGCAATATAGTTCTGAAACTAATGACCCCAACACAACTTCAAATACAGCTTCAAAAGCAAACTTTAAACATATGGCTTATTTGGGCAAATAACACTTCGACTCGACGTCTCGACAACTCTTCGACTCTACGCCTCGACAACACATCGACTCGACAACCAATCTCATCAATTGACTCAATTGAAGTTACAGAACACAATCCTAATTTGAGAACTCCACAATGCCACAAAACCTTTTACCTCAAATTCCAAACATCAAAACACAGAAAATAAAAAAAATCCGAACATCACTAAATATAAACAACTTAAAAAAAAACATAAGAAACTTTTTCAACGATATTAAGCAACTTAAGAAGCCTGTTTTTAGAAATCAAAGGAACTGAATCTCCAACAAGCACTATAGATAATAATTTATTGGAATACTATGGGAAGAAAAAAAAAACCGTTTCATCCTATGCCAACATATAAGCCTTCAACCCAAAATTCAACTTGTATGCTTTCTCTTCAACTGCAAAGAATACTTCCACGTGAACCTTGCTCTCCTTTCGGTTTGGAAACCAAGCAAGGTTCATTAGCAAGCAGGCGAGAGCTCACAGAAAGCTTTCATCAACATGCTCCCTGAAACTTCTTTTCACCTCTCTTGCCTGCAAACACCATAGAGATATAATTAGTAGTTACATCAATATCTACAGAAGCAACAAGGCGGAGAGTTTGGATTGGACCCGCATTTTGATGATCTTTGAGTGGTAATCTACAAGTGGAGAATTTGAAACTAACTGTAACCAAATCAAGGACTTCCGAAATCATAAACGTGAAGCAAACCCGCTGTTGACTATCCGAAGTAGGATACCCCATAACTGTATTTGTAACTGAGGCAGCAAAGTTTTCTTTTGATCGGCATTGAGCCTGAAAGTTGCATTAACAGTGTCACTGACTTCCTCAAAGAAGAAAGAAGAACCATAGTCCGCGGAGGGGGTGGGGTGGAGAGATTTAAGTCCTGAATTAAATTACACAACGTTGTTTCTCGCCCAATATGTGCAGTTAAAAATAAACACACGAGATTACCATGAAATTTGTTAAGAATAAGTGTTAGTCCCACATTGGTTAGTCAAGACATATAATGAGCTTATGCCTAATATAAATAAAAGTCGTTTGTGTTAGGGTTAATTAACAACCTAAACACTTCTCCCTTCTTTCTTATACAAAATCCACTAGCTCTGAGACATAATTGGCTTGTCAAGATCCGTGCCTACAAACATTTTCACACCACAAAACCACATTTATAAAATCCTCACAATTAGACACATATTGACTAGACATCCAAATAAAATTAAAAAGGGTACTTCCATATGTGGAGTAAACACAGTCTCGAACACTTCGCCAGAAGTCATGTACCAACAGTGGCGGAGCCAAAAATCGAAGTCGGAGACTCGGAGGGGGCTAGATTATGAGAGAAATCTTCATAAGATTATTTTTTCAAGAATAAATCCAGTCATTCGAGTTTTAATGAGATGGTTTTGATAAATTAAAAAATTGATCACGAGTATTTTTGTTATCATATCACTCAACGAACACAGTATCATTACCGCACGGTATCATTCACAATAATTTATTGTTCTCGAAATAAAAATTGTTCTTACTTTTTGATTATTTTCAAAATTGTTTAATTTTTTTTATGAATATCTAAAAATAATATGTAAAATACTCTCCACTATAGGAAATCGGGAGGCCCCGGCCCCTATGTAGCTCCGCCACTGTGTACCAATATTGGACACTTAATTGACAACGACACTTTCCGGACATGTGTCCAACACTTATAACAGACTTATCCCACTACTTTCTCAACTTTCTTCCTTCAGACCCTCCAGGGGCACTTTTAAAGCACGCTAAGACGCTCTAACACTGTGGGCAGTCGTGGGGGGTCTTTTTTCACGTGAGATGGTTGATTGAGCATAAAAACAAAAGTGAGTGATAAAACGTATGTCTGTCAAAATACTTCTAGTGAATTATGTAACAATAAATGTGAAAAATATGATATAGGGTATTTGATTATAACTGGAGGCTTGTTTTTTTATTAGGACCCATATGGTAGATTAAAGTTTGAACTACTTCCTAAGCGTGTACCCAAGGTGTCGTGTCCAATGGTTTTACATTTAGGAGCTGAGGTGATGATGTCCTGTCGCGAGTTCATGCTCGTATTCACATCTGTTAGAGGTTTTCCCACATGGGTTAATTACAAAATCTATTGCCAACACATAGTTCAAAGTTCAAACTAAAACCCATACAAACTAACACATAGTTCAAAGTTCAAACTACAACAACGCCCAAAAAATTTTTTACAAGATCAAGGAAATCAAGACGTGCATAGTTGTTAGTGTAAGTTTCAGAGACGAAAACTGAGGTGAAGAAACTGAAGTCTTATTTCTGAATAATTAAACTGTTACAATGTAGACTGCTTAAATAGAAAAACCTAGAGCAAACCTTCCTAAAATAAAAGATAAT
>JAXBDA010001840.1:0-49407 GCA_036023075.1 Gaultheria prostrata | reverse complement strand
CCCCCTTGGTATGGGTAATCCCATTGGTTTGGGGGATTGGTAGTCCCTTGGGAATATTAATCCCCCCCAAAAAAATCCAACCAAACATGTATTTTGTATTTCCCACCTCCTTAACAATCCTATCCCCCCTCTCAAACCTACTATCAAACACACCCCAAAGTTCTAAATACCAGCCGCTACGGTTTTTTTTTCCAGAACAAGTCAGCTGCTGTGCTATGTATCTGGATTTCGGGTCTCAGAGACTAACATTGTACTATCCAAATCAGTTGATTCAAAGCAGTACGGCTGGAATTCATATGTAGCCCGATACCACCACGATATAAAGCCTGCTACTGCTAGTCAGGGTGATTTTTGCTGCACGCAGTGCACCAAAGTTGGGATTACTTGACACGCGGGGCCCATTTCCATATTCCCAAACAAATGTAGCATGAGTTCCCTTCAATAGTAAAAAAATACAAAGAAAAGGAAAAAGAGAGGAAGTCAGGCTTTTCTTCTTCTTCTTTTTTTAATTGGCTGTGGCCATGTTTTAGTTGTGTTGATAGGCATGTTTTTAGCCGTGTCTAATTTAGTGGGTGGAATTAGAGAATATATTAGAGGAGCTGGATTTCAACATGCAAGTACCTGCGATGTCTGTCTTGAATTTCAAGGCAATGTCAAGCATAGGCCATAGTTTGGCTTAACATGCTAAACCAAAGCACAATAAGATAACCGACATTCCACCCACAAAAATGCTCTTGTTGAGAGCGATATAGAGTTTTATTTGACTAGTCTGTAGACCAGATTAGAGAGTACTTTTTGAAGAAAATATTCTCTTCTGCAGGGTGTATGTGGTAATTTGAATAATCTACGGTCAACATGAAGTACATAAGGTTTAGGTTATAGACTGATTGTGTACATAAGGTAATTTTGTTCTGTCGTCGTCATGCTTAGCTATTTGGGAGAAGTATCTTTTGAGATATATCCTATTCAAGCTATTCAAAGTCTCACCTAATTGGTGAAAATAACTTTCCTTACAGAATCTATTAAGTCAAAAACTAGAAAATGATGTTAATATCTGAGTTCTTCATAACCAGTTCAAAGTTCAGTTTTAATTCTATGTTTAATATAGGGTATGACGTCGTCAACAGCCATCACCCCAACATAGGTTTGTTTGTTATTTTATCCTCCCTGGCACTCACCCTAGCGGCAGTTCAACCTCTCATTCGCATCCATTTTTATCTTCTTTCCTTTGCATCTCCAAAAACTGAAGTCAATACATTCAGCAATTTCATAGAATTTTCCCTTTTGGCAAAGACACAGCCTTTTTGGATTGTCTAAAAGAGACTAGATCAACTTTTTGAGGTTGTTTTCATAGTCAAAATTATTCCAATCCAAGGCCCAATTAAAGATTAGAATAAAAGAAGGGTTACGATTTGTACTTTTCCGCTAAGAGTTTACTGCATATGGCAAAGGCACTTAGACGATCAATTTGGTACAGTTGCTTCTCTTTTTTTTTGCCCTACCCCTTCCGCATTTTGCTTAGTTTCATGTTCGACTTTCAATTTCTAATTCCAAATGCCACTACTATATTTGTCAGCTTTATTCCACTACTATATTTGTCCGCTTTATTTATGTGCTCTTAGAGGTTGTCCCACATTGATTAATTATAAGTTTATAACCTCCAAAACTAGTATCTCATTCCCAATTGGTTTTGAGTTGGATGATTTAACACGGTATTAGAACTAGGCTATGTAATGGAAAAACACTTGTGGCATTTAGGGTTATTTTCTGTTTCCATTCACTTCCTCTTGAATTAAATATCATAGTGAAATAAGCTACATAAGTAAAGCATAATCACCATACAGATCGGAAATGATGTTCCGCCATTTGTTTTACAAGGCCGGCTCGGCAACAATGGCTCCTTTCAAGAAGCTTCAAACATTTAAAGGTGAGGCCTGCTATATGAAAGACATTTCTTCTGTCTTTGGTCCCGTGTCGTCCTTCCTTAATTAGGTGGGCCTTGCTGGAGTTCCAAGGCTACGGAGCTCCATTTAAAGCTTTGACATGGTCATTGCTTTTCTCCCCTTGTACCGACAGACGAACTACATTAGAAGATTATGGTGGCATCTATTGTTCTTTTTCATACTCAATGGCTATCTATCTAGATTTTCCTGATCTGTTAGATATCTATTTGAAAACGAGTAAAAATTGCTTTGATAAAAGCTATAAAGCAAGAAGATTTTCCCATAACATAATAGTAGTTGATACATGTAAAAGAAATCGCATGAAAGTTCTAGAGTCTTGTGATTACTCCATGGATGTGATGGGAATGACATGACCAAGAAATTTTGGGAAGCTTTCGAGTTTGACAGCATTTCCCAAAACATTAAACATTGGACAATGAAATGAGCAACTTCCAAATAACTAACAGAAAGTTCTTTTTCAAGATATTTCATCTGTCAGTTGCAATATGGGGACACACAGAGACTGTTAGTTATAATAAGATTGTGGTGCGGTTGTGATATTTTTTATCCTCTCCTTCCCCATTTATTTCACTATCTTATTGTTATTTCATTCACTTCAGTGGAGACAATTAAAATATCTAGTTGTCGAGGACATTGCATAAGACATGGAAATTGTCTTTGAAACATGTACCTTGTTAGAGTCACACTCTAACTCTTGATTTTTCTGTCACAGTAGTTTTTCTTTTGGCGAGACGGTCAGGGGTGTTTGGGCTTGCTTCCACGCACCTCAACTAAAAGATGTTGATGCGATGACCTTGAGAGGAAGTTAGTTTTATGGGAGAGATCCTATTCTCTTCTTTGAGATTCACGATATAATTGTGTAAGAAATTCTCCTTGTGCATCCCATTCTGGCATTTATACTCCCCTATATGGGAGCTGAGAGCGAACCTTACCTGTATTGTTGTGTCTGTGAGGAATATGATTACCGCTCTGTGAAATACTTGATAGTGTAGAATTAGAACCCCTAACTTGCATTCTTATGCTTTTCATATAGTTTTGTAGCTCGGGACATGGTTTGGTGCTTTTTTTGGTTGACTGTGTTTGGCTGCCCTTATTATTTGTTTGCAAGTTCCGATAATCAAGTTCTTCAGATTGCATGTGAACCGATAAAGATTTCATGAGCTAGCTTCAGTTTAAAAGTCAATTGAATGATCTTGTTAGGACTTGGGGTTCATTGGTGCAGATTTTTCACGGAAGGTTGAAATGGCTGGGGACAGTGATCAGCGCATTACCCATGTTCTCTTTTGCGGGCCTCACTTTCCTGCATCTCAGGGGTATACAAGAGAATATATGGAAAATAATCCTTCTATCAAGGTACTTAACTTTCTGCATTCACTTCTTTTTGCCTGAACTTCAGCTCTGATTTGACGTCATGGTTGCCTTATCCATGTCGGGTTTCTTGTTCTTGTCATTGATTAGTAGGCATGTGTATCCTTGTTGTAGTTATTATTATTTGTGTCGGTTAATAATGAGCCTTACTGTCCATCCCAATTTGGATAAATTTTTTACTCCTATCTCATAGACCGAAGGAAGAAGGATTCTTGTAGAACTTTGGAAACTGTTCCCAAAAAGAGTTTGTTATATTTCTAAACAAGACTTTGGATTGTCCTTGTATTTATACTTGTAAGTGATACCTATTTGGATATTATGCTTCTGATAACGGGAAATTAAATTTGGTAGGAAATGTAGGTCAATGGAAGTTGCATTTTTTTGGGGCTAGCTTCTGGCTAAAGAATTGATGAGGTGGCACCTTCATGAAAGAATATAAGGATATGGTGATTAAATGGAAACAGACATACCGAAACAAGGAAGATGCTCTAGAAAGCCCAAACCTGAGAGCCAACAAGTCCGGTCGCTCTAGCTAGGCAACTCCCATGCTAGGCCTCAATCCTTAGCTGGAGCTGGTTCTTTATCTTTCCTTTCCCGTTTGCCTTATGGAATGGCTGAGAATGTGAGGCTGAGAAAGGGGTATTGGCTTTCCCTGGTGTGAGCCCACTTCTCTGTTTTGGAGGAACTACCTGGTCTGACCAAGTATCCGAATGATTATTAAAGCCATTCTTTATCTTTCTCTTGGTTGAGTGTGAAATCTCAATCATCAATATTCACGAGGGTTTTTAAGCATATCTTTTGTGTTTCAGTGAGAAATTTGTTTGAGTTGTACATGTAGAAAAAAAAAATGCTCGAGTTGAATTGGTCATCTATCTCTCTTTGTCCAGTTCATCACTTGTCTTGCCTTTCTTTTGTCTTAGCCTTAGTCACACTTTGGGGTAGCAGACCTGCACTCAAATCGCTGCAAAATCGCCCCATAATTTGCGACCTCATTTCTCTCTGTGCTCTAATTAGGTCTTCAAACCCACAGATTTTGAGTACATTTCATACTTGAGACTAAATTTGGTTAGGCCATGTTTGCGAACTCATTTCTCTATGTGACTTGGGTCTTAGCTAAATTGGGTTAGGCCATGTCGTTATTCTTAAGCTTTACTTTTGTCTTTTAAATGTGGATGATGGAGTTTGTGGATAGGATGCTGGGTGAAAGGTACCACACCATGTTTATGAGCATTTTGAGGATGACCTAGTCCCTCTTCAAGAACAACATCTCCTAATTCATGATGTGCAATGTTAAACCACTTTGCCCGAAGGCTTAAGCTTTTTTAGGAAATGGATCCAACAATGTTTCTAACACCCTCCTTCACGTGCAATCCATTGCATCTGGAGATGCTACATCCTGAAGAGAGTGAGACTGGGACCCAAAACCTCCTAGAGACCAAAGCTCTTATACCAAGTAAGATCACTGCATGCCCCAATCACTTGTCTGGTATATATGATACCATGTTGACACTCACAAGGATGCTGTCTGACAAACAAGTAGTGAATATTGTTGTGATGAGCAAAGAAAACATGTTGAAGTTTACCATCATTTTACTAGCCCTTAGTCCATGGAGCAAGTTGGGACGTTTGGTTTGAGGACTTTGTTTAACACAATGTTGGGGTGATTAACATTTTTAGTCTTGAAAGAAATTTTAAATCACGATTAAAGTTTCATTTGCAGTTTTTGATTGTCTAGCTTATAAAGCAAGGCATATATCCTTCGATGGGTTTCAATTTTATACCCATTTCAATTGACGTCTACTTTTCAATTTTCAAAGCAACTATTCTGGACTAAATTTAAGTGTGGTAGCCCAGTTTTCAAATGCAGTTAAACAACCACCTGCCTGCCCGGCCCGTCTTTCTTGGTGGACCTTATGTGATAATTCACCAGTAGTTTTAATTGGATTAAAATCCAAATAGCCAAATTCGTTTCATAAATCTTGTGCCAGCCGTTTTTTGTGTCAGTAGTTCAACAAACCAGTAATTGATTTTAATTATTTATTAGAATTGATTCATTAATCTTCAGGCAAAACCTATGCTCAGATTCCTAGGGTGTGCTCCATAGATCCTGTTCTAGTATGGAAAAAAGAAAATATCAGCTGGATCCTTTTGATGTGAACCACATAAAATTCGGTGTTATATGAACAAGGATTTTTTTTGGTTCTAAAGACAACAAGGTGCTATCTGAAATTTTAGGGTCAAATCAGTAGAAATTTGGTTTGTATAGTCGGTGGTTTTAAATCACGGTATTAGCAAACGTAACGGCATCAGTTATATGGTCATATATCGGCCGATATCTAATAGCATTGGACAATATTAGCTGACACGTAGGTAAATAACGGTATGGGAGGTCTGAAATCCTGTTATGTAACGGCCGATACGAGAATTAACGACCTTTATTTAAAACCTTTATTAAAACCCTGATAGTCACTAAATAACGTGTTCCTGCTGTATAATCGGTGTCACTGCACGCCAATCCAAGCATATGCCAACTCCTCGGTGTATTTTTAAAGTTATTGACCTCTTCCTCCTAATGTTGGATTTCTAGCACTCCGTTTTTTTTGGTCTGATGACTATGGTTGATTCGGCTTCCGTGTCGTCATTTTACTAGTAATATTGGTGTTTTCTTATGTTATTGGTTTAAGTATATTCTCGTTTGTTACTTTTGTGCACTTCTCATGCTTTCTTCTGATTTGTCCGCTTTTTGTGCTTGGACATTAATTGTGTCAGTGTATCATATTTTCGTATCCTATATTTACCACTAATGCCTTGAGCCTGTCTTACTTTCTGGTGGAGATTTTTTGCTTCTTAGCTTCTGACTTGCAATACTCATTGTATTACAAATTTGATATTCCCTGAACTTGACACCTTTCTCTTATTAGTTTTCAGTGTAGGAGGTTTTGTTACTGTAATAGGTTACAACTGCAACAGTGCATCCTTTCAATATTTCCATCTTCTATTTTGTAGGTTGATGATGTTCCACTAGATGATGTGCCTCGTGTTATTGGAAACTATGATATGTGTGTTGTAAAAAACATGCCACTCAAGGCAGATCTGATTTCCCGTGCCAGTAGGATGAAGCTTATAATGCAGTATGGTGTTGGGCTGGAAGGTTATTTATCTATTTCTACCAAATATAATTAGTATAATGGCTTGTGGATGTTGTTTCTAACCTGTATACAATCCTCATTTTTTGTCATTTTCCCCCCTTAATGAGCTTTTGAATTTTTTTTAATCCTGGTTTATCTCTATATGAAGGTGTCGACGTCAATGCTGCTACAGAGCATGGAATCAAAGTTGCTAGAATTCCTGGTGATGTGACTGGAAATGCAGCTTCATGTGCCGAAATGGCCATATATCTGATGTTGGGCCTTCTTCGTAAGCAAGTTGGTTCCATTTCATCCATCTATCTTGAATCATCTGCATTTCTAACTTTAATGTTACTCTATAAACTGGAAAGTTCAGCATATTGTGATTTAGTTTTTAAGATGAAATAGTCATTCGGAATTAATGGTCTATTTGGAAAAGGTGCACCATTTCTGATTTTACCGGGAATGGTGCCGGTTCTCTCTTTATCTGTGTGTGTGTGTGTGGATTATGTGTTGAAGAACCTAACTGACGCCAATTTTTTACCCCTAGTCATCTATATTGAGCACATTATGTTTCTAAATTTTTTGTTCCTTTATTGCTTTAACCTTAATGAAAGAATCCTTCACTGTTATGAAGAGAGTTGATTTAGAATTATGATTTAGCTCCTGTTGGCAGTTCGGTATTGTATTGATATGCGTTTATTTATCTTCTTTGCCTTGCAAGATACCATCCTGTCATTTTACAGTTTGAACTTGTAAATTTTAACTTAGATTTACTCTATTGTCTACTGCAAAATAATAACCTGAGGAGCCTTTGGTGTCAACTGGGTCTTGCGTTTAAGATTATCAGTTTATCACTATAAACACTTGCAGTTATTCTCTAGAACAAGAAAAAAAAACTGTCTCCCCATCCTCTCATCAACTCCCCTATTTTTCTCCTTCCCCTCTTTTCCTAATACATGCACTGACGCGAGTGCCATACTTGTAATACTCCTGTTCTTGTATTATTGCAAATTTTCATGCACTGCCTTTTCGGTAGGAGAAGGTCGAGAGAACACATTGTTCTGCATCTAATATTTCCAGGCTCCATGTTAATCCAGTTGTCTGGTCTTTAGATAAGCGAACCCCAATATATTAAGCTGAGGAGCAGTTGGTGCCAACTCTGTCTGATGTTGGGAATTTTTTGAGCGATTCTCTAGATAACTAGACCAATCTAGAAAGATGTTTCTTTATCTCACCATTCTCTCATCAGCTCTCTTTGTTTTATTCCTCTCGGACCTCTCCTATTTTCCTAACACAAGTGCACTTACATCATAGGTGCCATACTTCTAGGTTCTAGTCCACCTCTTCTATGATGCAAATTTTGATGGAACTCCTTTTTTCCATTGTCGACTACCATTTTCTGCATGAACTTCTAACAGCAAGGATACTAAATTTAGGTCGACCAAAAGAGTCATATACTGCATAGTGACTTAAGTGATGCTGTAATGGATCTGCTAAAAGATTCTATTCCTGTAAATGGATCTGCTTAAAGATTCAATTGCTAAAAGATTCAATTTGAAAGTCTAACAAAGATGGTTTTCATCAACTCTTTCGCAAAGTGAAGATAAATTTGTTTTTTTGGAGGTTGTAAACCAGATTTCTCTGCTTAAAAGTTTTGATTGCCCGCTTTATTTCTTCATCTTATCCCTCTTAATTTTTTATGACATAGCAGTGTCTTTACTAAATTTGGCGTTTTGCACAACAAGCTTTGCTGTTTTCCCAAAACAGCTGCATAAATAATTGGAATTTTGATATTTAAAATGCTTAGAATGCAATATCCAAATGTGAAGGGACTAACAGATCACAGTTTTTTTTTTTGTCGTTTCCCCCCCCCGAATAGTCCTAGCATGCTTTACGGGCATCCAAATAATGGACGCATGTCCAAAGTCTCCAAAAACGGAGTGTGTTGGTTCTGTAAAATAAAAATAATAAAAGGAATCAGACAAGTGTCCGAAACCTGCCGGGAGTATTCGAAGAATGTTCCTCAACATGTATCATATGTGAAAGCCCTTGTTGCCTTCATGGAACTGACCGTGCTTCGTAGCTAGTAATTATACTTCTCTTTTGCTCGTGCCTTTTCTTCTACCGACCTTATCTTTGTTAATCCCCAAAAACATGTTTTCAGAAGTGCTCAAATTTCAACCATTGTGTTCTCTTTTTAGTTTTATGGTTCTGCTAATTTGACTGGGAAGTAAGAAGCAAGATACTCTAAGAAGGTCTCGGGCACCAACCACAGACATTCTTAGGCCTTTTGAGACACGATTGGGACATTTGTCATGTCATATTATTGGCTAACATTTAGGACTGATCATGCTCTGGAAAGTTGGGGCTCCACTAGGGACACACTTGTCCATTGATAAGACACGCAAGACAAGTCGAAAGTTGAAGAAATTAACTTAGAATCGAATCTATATTTCATTGGGCTCAGTTTCGAGTATCTATTTGGGTATGTGACCAGAAGTTGGCCTTACTAAATCCTCAGTTTTAGACTCTCAGGATACTAGAATATGTATCTTACCTTTGAATACGGTTATGCGGACATGTATTTTGCATTGCCAATCTCTATGGGTTAGAGACATCTTATGCTTTTATTGTGGCTTGTTATATCTGGTGGACATGGGTCCTATGGGGTACATGTCTTTAACATTTTAAGTAGTGTCTTGCTTTTCAACAATTGGTGTGTCAATGTGTCCACATCGTGTCGTATCATGCCTTGTGTGCGACGGTGCTTATCCATGCCTTGGTTTCAGTGCAGTTTTGTTACAATTATAACCCATAAACATGGCTTGATTTTCATTGCAACTACCAGGACACAGACTTTTACTGAATGTTGCTGTTACTTATACCTTTCTTCTTAGGTCCTACTGTGGTCGTTCTCTTTCAGTATGATTTTTATTTCTATTTATTGTCAAACTCCTCCGAAATATTTGATGCTTGGGATTTTGAGGTTATTTGAATACAGCTATATGTTTTGCAACTGATAATTTCTTATATTTTGATAAGGGTACTTTGTTATTATTGCAGAATGAGATGCAAATTGCTGTAAAGCAAAAAAAGCTTGGAGAGCCAATTGGTGAAACTCTGTTTGGAAAAACAGTGAGCTTTCCGTCTCGTTTCTTTCTGTTACAAGTTTTCTTACAATTGCATTCTTTCCTCTTGTCCTGTTTTTCTTTCTCCTCCTTTTCATTGCCTACATCTTTTTGTGTCTGTTTTAATGGCACGTAGAAGAACGTCAGATGACCAAATGCTTTAAGTTGACGATTTAATGGCATTGCAGAAACTGAACTTCGAAATTTTAGTAACTTTGAGAAGTAATTTGATAAATGGCATGAAGGAATAGCCCAGTCAGGATGGTGGAATAGATGACTGAATTGCAACTACAAGCACATAAAAACTACAAAGGAAAAAGCGTACAAACAAACTCATTAGCGGGGTAGATTCAGTAAGTATGGGCTCCAGCTAGATATAGCTTTTGAGGACCTAGAGCAGCCAGTGATGGATGACCCAGTCCAGCAAATTCCATGTACATGGGCTTCTTAGCCACTCAGGCTCATATACTAGTTTTGGAGTCTATAATTAACCAAATGCGACAAGCTTTAACAATTTCTTTGTACACTTTTCTCTGTAAATTTCTGCATTCCTTGCTTTTTCCTTCATGTGAATGTGCTGAGTAGCTGAAAGATGTGATAAGATCTTGGATTGCCCACTGAGTGAAAATTTTTTGGCCCAAGTTTTTTGTCATATGTACCTTGTAACTGCATATGTTGAATTTTTGACAATTGACAACTGAATTAATCAATTTTATTTTAGTCATAACCGTTAAATTGACAACAATTATTTCCCCAGTGTTATTAACTATAGTTGGTGCTGATACATTGCAAAGGAGAGAGAAACAAAGGTATATTGCCAAACAAAACAATCGTACTATTGCATTGCATAAAAAAGGCTTAGAGATTACAAGACTAATCAAGGGGTTATATAGGCTAAGCCTAAAAACACTAGCAAAACCCTAACAACATAAAAGGACTAAATTACTCCAAACATAAAAGATAAATAACAACGGAAACCCTAAATTATACTCCCCCCCCTCAAACTCATGATGCAAAGCCGGAGAGCATCGAGAGTTTGCCAAGAAAGTAATGAAGCCAAACGGTGCAATAGATGCCGAACCATTGTCAATACCAATGCCAATAAACTACTGCAAATCATACTACGAATCAACTACTGCGAATCAACTACTGCGAATTAACTGATGCGAATCTACTACTGCGAAGGTGCTGAACAATGCAAAGTGGTGCAAAACTAGAACATGCGAGTAGGAAGAAGAACCGATGCCGAAGGGTGACCAAAAGATTCAGATTCAAATTTCCGGAGTTTGAAACAGATGCCAAGTGCGATGGGAAGAGACCCAGTGAGTTTCAGATCAAACAGAGGTGGGAAAGTGCAAGAAAGAGGCTGCCGGAGTGCTGAAGGTGCTCTGGCGAGGCTGCCGGAGTGCGAAAAGGTACAAAAAGAGGGTTCAGATCCAGAAACAGGGCTAAAACAGCCAAAAATTGCCCAAAAGAGAGTCATTGGAACTCCGGCGAGGGTCGCCGGAGTCAGACGAATCTCCGGCGACCCTGCTGCTTGTGCGAGAGAGGGAGGAGATGCTGCTGTGTTGCTTGCTATTGCTACTGCTACTGCTGAATGCTGATGTTGCTACAGAGAGGAAGAGATGCTGCTGCCGTGCTTTTGCTGCAATGAAAGGAGAGGGCGAGATGCAAACAAAACCAGAGAAACCCAGAGATCGACTGAGGTAGGTTAGACTACCCAATTCCAGCTCTGATACCATTATACATTGCAAAGGAGAGAGAAACAAAGGTATACTGCCAAACAAAACAATCGTACTATTGCATTGCATAAAAAAGGCTTAGAGATTACAAGACTAATCAAGGGGTTATATAGGCTAAGCCTAAAAACCCTAGCAAAACCCTAATAACATAAAATGCCTAAATTACCCCAAACATAAAAGATAAATAACAACTGAAACCCTGACAAACGGAAACCCTAAATTATAATTCCTAAATTACTAACAAACGGAAACCCTAAATTATACTTCACAGGTGCCATTAGCATCGAGACTACTTGGTGGCTGGTGCAGTGGTAAGAGTCCTTTGGAAGAATCCTTGGGTTTTGGGGTCGAACCCCCTTAGCAACACTTGGCTTTCAGTTTCACTAAGATGGAACTTTCTTTTAGTGCTAAAAATGGAGAGAAGAAGAATTGGACTCAACCTGAATAGGACCTCCTTACCACCAAACCGCACATGTTTATCTTAAATGAAATTTATGTATATATTATTTATTACTCCAACCCATTTGGGGGCCCTATTTTTGGTCCAAAAATTGGAGGCCCAGGCACGGTCTGGTGTGCCTATGCCTAGGGCCATTTTCTACCATTTCATTCCGTTTCACCTGTATTGAGGATCAATCTTATAGAGGAAGTTATCTTATATTGAACTTGAATTCTATACGGATCTTCTGCTACAGATAGAGTGTTGCAAGAAATTTTGTACAAGTTCAGTGTTACACAAGGGACTGAACACTATTATCATAGTGTTTAGTAAAATAATTCTCGCTGCCCGTAACTTTAGCCCCACAAGTTGTTTATTTCCTCTGCAGGTCTTCATTATGGGATTCGGAAATATTGGGATTGAATTGGCAAAGCGCTTGCGCCCATTTGGTGTGAAAATTCTTGCTACGAAGCGTAGTTGGGACTCGTATTTGGAAAAATCATTCAAGTCTGACGGTGTGTAAGGGCTTGTAAACTGAAATACGACTGCTTAATGGTTTATAATGGTTCCTTCATCATATTTTGCGGTATCTCTTCAGGATTACCCACTCAAAATGGTACTAGTGATGATTTGGTTGACGAAAAGGGTGGTCATGAACATATTCACAAATTCGCAAGCAAAGCTGACTTAGTTGTCTGTTGCTTGTTAATGAACATTCAAACGGTTAGGCTTCTCTCATTTTCATTTGCATTTTCCATGCATTTGCTGCTTTATGGAGTGAATTTTCATCAGGTATATGCTCACATAATGCGATACATTTTACTTTCAGGCTGGCATTGTAAACAAAACATTTTTATCGTCGATGAAAAAGGTCCGTTCCCTACTTTCTAGAAACTTATCTCAAACGCTTAAATTATTTGCATGTTTGGGCATCCTACCCAGTTTAATTTGTGTTCATTAGGTTCTCTCTCCCGGTGCGATAGGGCCGCATGTGAAGAATCTCTTGGAGACCTAAACAATTTTTCATTACTCCAAAATTAAATTACCCAGACGAATGCACTGAGCTGTAGATTGTAGCATCTCGTTTGGTTGTGTAATTGCTAGTAACTGAATTGCCTTTAGCTGTCTGGTATTTGTGTTGTTTGCGTCCTCAAGTATGTGAGCAAATAAAGAAAGCCAAATGCACCAGAAAAAAAGGAAGAAGAAGAAACTCTTGGTTGTAACGGTGTTGCATCTTTCCTTGTTTGTGACTTGTATTTCAGGGTGCCCTTTTGGTGAATGTAGCCCGAGGGGGTCTCTTGGACTATGAAGATGTTCTTTTTTACCTCACATCCGGCTACTTGGGAGGTTTAGGCATGGATGTTGCTTGGACCGAGCCATTTGATCCTGAAGATCCAATTTTGAAGTTTCCAAATGTGCTAATAACACCTCACGTTGCAGGGGTCACTGAACATGGTTATAGATACATGGCTAAGGTATGACCCACTCTTGTAGATACATTAAGATCACCGTTTTTATCTCAAAACCCACCCAATAAAGACACACAGTCATTGTTCACATTCTCAAGATCACCATTTTTATCTCGAAACCCACCTAATAAAGACATGATTATTCCAATCAGAGAGTTTCTGCTAACCCTTAGCCTAGCCACGTGGCTCAAAAGGTTAACCTCGAGTTATACAGTAGCTGGGGGCGTTTCGTTATATAGTCATCCATTTTCCCAAATTTGCCTGATGTGGGACTTATCTTGCCCAAGGTGGGCTCTTACAATTTCTATCTTTAGATACTCCTTGTAGTGATTTTTTTTCCCAATGTTGGTTCCTTGCAACATTAGCATTTTTCCACTGGAAGAGCTTGTTGCCATATCCCTTTGTGTTGAAATCTTTAACCCAGTCATAGGTAGTAAGAATGATATGGCTCAAGGTATGAAAGCCAACAAACCCAAAAGGGAGTATATAAAGTCAAAAGGGCAAGGAAAAAGAGAATGGTAATACCTAATACCTACCGAAACCATGGCAACTTTAAACCTGGATGGTGCTACGTTAATCGTCGTGTGCACTAATAAATTAGTGATTGTGGGAGGAATCAGATGAACGGATTCCGTTACTAAACGCTGAATTAGTTCCACAATATAGATTTGCCGTTTCTGAATATTTCTTTGAACTCGTTTTAATGCACTGCGGAGTTGTAAAGGGCAAGCTTTTGCCACTTATATTTCTGTTTTTACGATGATCTTGAGATCCTTTACTGATTGTGGCCTTTTTCGCCTTTGAAAATAACAGGTAGTTGGTGATGTAGCCCTTCAGCTTCATGCAGGGGCTCCATTGACAGGGATACAGTTTGTCAATTGATTTAGCTCAGAAAGCTTTTTCACTTGGATTGGAATTAAGCTCTAGTGACGTGCATTTAAGTGACATTTGAATGATCCTTCGGTATTCCGTTCTTCATATAAACAATACCACTAAGCACGCGAGCAATGGTAGCGTTGTTATATAGGAGCCGCTACTATTTGTTGAATGTTTTTTTGTTAAAACAGCATTGTGGTTTGGAATTTCTTCTTTATCAATGGCCCACCCTTTCTTTGAACCTCGTCAATGATCGAACTTAAAGATATGAACTAAGTGCCATTTGACGAGTAACTGAGAACGAAGGAGAGGGATATGGAAAGAGGAAGTCGTTGCTAGTAGTAACGACTTGTCACGATCCATTGGTTCATATAGAATCCATGTCCTAGGTGTATCAAAAAACATCGAAGAACAAGGTTAAACGTAAAACAAGGCTTTGTCTTGGGCTTTGATATTTTGTTAAAAAATGAATAATGCTTAGTTCAACTATATTGGAATCTTTAAATAAAAGTTGTTGGGATATTATTTTCATGATTTTGAACTGTTTATTTTTAAATTGTTCTGTATTTTTTTTCCTCACTTCAGTCGATAATAGTAGATTGACCATTTTACTTGTTCTTGACGAAGATCTTTAAGAATGTTAAGTGAACACCATCACGGTCAAATCCATAGAAGCCGACTAGAGCATGTTGAAAAGCATAAAGATGCATAATTATTTCACTTCAAAATCGAAATTAAATTTATCTATAAATTTCTCATGCGGGACATTTGATATCATAAATAGTTTTTTGATTGAACGTGTAAATTGGACAAAATATATAGATGTTTTTAGTCCCCCAATTAATTGATTGGAGGAGCTGCAAATCTTATGGTAAATGAGCAAACTAAACCACTAGGCCAACCCTTCAACTTTAAAATAGCTAATTTTCATTTTGCGATATGTTATTCAAGATTGATTTGATGATAGAATACCTAATTCCTTTTCAAAACATTGTGAAGCAAATCGTAACTTATTTGATGAGTACATTTGATATAGTCTCCCGTTGTTTCTGATGAAATCTGTATTGCCCTCGGGCATTTTCTTGAATAAAATTGACTTGACATTTAAAAATAAAGAAAAAGAAAGAAAGAAAGAAATGTTAATAAAAAAAAGAGTGAAACAACTGAATGGTACTCACATCAGGACCAAGGTCCTGTCAAGTATTTCTAATGTCCACTCCTGTCCAGTTTGCACTTTTGTTGGGTCCAAGATGGGTTCAAAACAATGATTGAAGTAGTTTAGTATTTTGTAAAACTCAACAAGTACAATATTTACGCAAGAAATCAGCTTCATTGGAGATCGATTACTGTATGAACATAATAGAAAAAAAAATGTGAAACTTAAACTGGAAATACGAATCTGTTCTTTTCACGTAGCAATTGGTGTCTGATTAAGCTGATTTTAATGTAATTATTATACAAGATGAGCTCTACAAATGAACGGTTCCGATAATTATTGTGAGCTCATCTTGGACCCACAAAGTCCAAACTGGAATGAAGTGGATGTTAGAAATACTAGGACCTTGGTTCATTCATATCAAAACATCTTTCTAAATTCCAATTCAAATTCAAATTTTTGTGTAACAAAGTATGCAACCAGTGTATTTGAATATTTACTACCTAATAGTTTTAACTGGCACTATTGTTCAAACTCCATTATATAAATATTTCATTGGAGCTTTAAAATTATCTAAAATCCAACATGCAATAAAGGCTTCATTGACCTATGTATCTCTATCTCTACCATCATATCTTAGACGGGCCCTATGTCCAAATTAGTTGTTGGTCTGCTCTTGCAATACGTATCAATAGATTAGATTTATGGTAGTTTTGGTCCATTTCTACGTTGCGTGATGGAATCGTGTAATGATTCCAGGCTTTGGTATGAAATGAAATTGCCTCTTGTTTAAAAAATAATAATGTATTGTATCATTAACAGGCTTAGATTTGCTTTCTGGTTGTATAGTTTAATTTGATCGTTTATCAAAGCTAACTTGAATTTTATAATCTCTTACTATTAAATTGAGAAAATATATGATGAAATGAGTTTATTGGAGGCTTATCAGGTTTGTTGTGGGTTTGAGAAAATAGGATCTGGGTTCTCTCCGGTACCCATCCCCCGTCCTCTCCGGTTATGAATTTTGTGGGTTCATTCGGGTCCAAAATGAAATAGTTCATATCGTAGATCTCGTTCAAAACAACCACACCAATAGTCATGCTGATCGGCCCACATTTATATTGATAAAAGACGCACAAATGGGTTCGAATCTAGTGTGGGCCGATCAGCATAATTTTTGGTGTGATTAAATGAACGTGAACGATTCTAATCCTTGGTATGGGCCCGAATGGATCCACAAAATCTGAAATTAGAGAGGACTAGAGGGGAGAGGTGTTGGAGAGGAGCCGAATTCGAGAAAATATATGGTGAAATAAATTTTAAAACCTTTTACTCCGTAGTACTCCATCCGTCCCTTTTTAAGTGTGTTACCTCGTAATTCCAACTTATTTTCTCTCACATCAACTTTTATAACTTTTACATCTACTTTCCACTACCTACCCTTATCAATATAATAATACCCACTAACTTTTCAAAAAAGGAATCTACTTTTAAGGGCAAAATAGAAAGGAAAATGCTAAAAGAAGCTCTGTGGGCTTTTGTTAAGGTTTAAAAAAGTGTATTGGAGTGTGTGGAAAGTATATAAAAGTGAATGAAAGTTTATTGAAAAGTGTAAAAAATGTATTGGAAGATGTGTTTTTTTTGTCTTTTCATGTGCTTGATGGAAGCCCTGTGGGCTTCCGTTAGCAAGACCGAAATAGAAAATGTACCCATTAATTTTTCAAAACACACACTTATTAAGGGACAACCCAAAATGGAAAGTTAAACACTATAAAAGGGACGGAGGGAGTATTATTTTTATCATAGGTCATAATATTTTGTTAGCCCAAAGGAGTAGTTTGGTTTGTCGGTGGATTTGCTCTCGGTATAATGAGTAGATTCGTTGTTTGGAGTCAGGCCTCAAGAAAATATTTTTTTGTGAATTCGTCTCGACATGAATGACCTATTTTTGATCGGACCAGGAGAGGATGAGGTGAACAAAAGCTGCCCCGAACACTAATAAAGTTGAGTCTTGCTAACCTCCACTCAATAGGTGAAGGATAATAGGTACATAAAGACAAATGCATTTGAATTTCAATACGCATATCACAAATATCAATATACCCACGGCGCGGGCATCGTTCTGACAATCAGAGACGTTTGTTGAATATTACTAAAAATCAACTTGATCGGATATCGTTAAGTGAGTCATTGAAACACAAATACCTTAAAAAAAAATTGGAACACAAATGGACACATGGATCCAAAAAAATGATCCCATTCTTTTTTAAGTTATTTATGTTTCAACGAGGCACGTAACGAGATATCCAATCGAGATGATTTCTGGCACACTTGTACTATTCAACAAGTTCTACGTAGTAAACGTCTCCGATTGTCGGCCAGATGCCGGCGCGGCCGTGCCGTGGGGCTTCATTGCACCCCCGGAACCCCATTTGAGTTGAGGTTAGCCGAATCTAATAAAGTTTTGTTATAGTGGATTCCTAGTATTGTACTACTTTAAAGACTTGGTCAGTATCCCACTATCCCTATTTTAGTGGTATCTACTTTTCTCACTCTCTCTTGCCGTCTTGGTCGTCCTCAGAAAGCGAAATCCCCTTACTAGGGTTTCAGATCATGCGCAGAAATACAGAGGTACGCTAATTCATCGTCGTCCTCTTTTTACGTCTCTGTTTTCAACTCTTCGTTCACTACACGTACGTGTATTTATTCGTATCAAGAAACATGCATATGCATGTAAATGCTACTTAAAGTTCTGTATTTTCTTCACAATTGGTTTTGAATCAGTTTCGATCGTTCTTCTTCGCTTGCTTATGTAGTGAATCGCTTTGTACAGAATCATGGCAACAACATGAAATTCAATTTTCTATGATGTGAACGTTTTTGGGTTGTCAAATATTGACAAATCAGACCTCTTAGTTATATCTACAATAGTTAATACTAGCAGAATGGTAGTTCATAAAGTTGAGGTCAAATTACGTCACGCCGTGCCTTTAGGTACGGACAATTCCTAGTTTTGTTACAAATCTAAACAAAATTAGAATTTAGCAAAGCGGATTGAGGAAATCATTCCTTGGTTTTGCAGCAAAGACTGTAAATCACAAGCGAATGAAAGATCAAAAGATAATTGATTACCTTGTTTGTATAGATAATGTTAGCCATGTTTAGTATGATTCCAAATGACGTTATTACACATCATTTTCGAATTTGTAGATGAAATTTATATCTTAAGAATGGGAATTTGTTTTTTTACGGTTGTTATCTAAAAACATTTTGTTTAAGTATTTGCAAGAAAAATGTTCTGCACTTGTAATGAAAATTTTGACCCCACTGACTCACATAGGCTCTACCCCATTGCGAGCAAGAGTTAAACACAAAAACTCAAGGTTAAAGAAATATGGCTTAACCATTACTATATATTAGAGGTGGCAAACGGGCGGGTTTGGGTGGATTTGGGCGGGTTGATATGGGTTGTGGGTTGAATATGGGTGGGTTGGAGATGGGTCAATAGTAGTTGGGTGGAATATGGGTTGGGTCATATATGGGTAAGTCAAACCCGACCCGACCCGACCCGACCCATTTGTCCTTTTTTTTTTTCTCCCTTTTTCCAAGGGTGATTGTGAAGGAATAGTGACTGGTGGGACTCCCTAGAGAGAGAGAGAATGAAAATCTAAATTCTTTTCAAACTCCTCCTCTCTTGTTTTAATTTCACAGACATTAAAACAAAAAATCTATTGCAAGAAAATAGAGAACAGTGAGAAAAAAAATCTGTTAGTGCAAGATTCAACGTGAAATATCTGTTATTTTCCTGTAGAAAAAAATTCAATTGTTAAAAGTAATTTTTTTTTTATTACTATTGTCATTTACGTATCCATTCTTATTTCCACTTTCTTTTAATTGGATGATTAATTGCGGTGAGAAAATATACTAATTATAAACGTGCAAGTCACGTGTGTGACGGCGAATCTGTCAATACAGAGAGTGAAAACGAAAACAGAAGCAAGCAGTCAAGCGGTGGAAGTGATTGGAAATAATCCAGCTTTATTCCCTCATGAGAGTAGATTCCACGCAGGGGAGGGAGGCGTTTGGGGTCTAACCCATTTTCAACCCATCTAAACCCATGTAAATATGGGTTGAACCCATATCAACCCATAATACAATATAGGTGGGTTTGGGCTGATTATAATTGGGTGGGTTTGGACGGGTCCATTTAAATGGGTTCAAATTGCCACCTCTACTATATATATTTAGAAATACTGGGACCGATTAAAACTTCTTATACTATCAAAAGAGTATACTTTTTTTTGATGTGAGAAATACTGTTTCATGTACTAAATCCATGTCAATGCGCGAACACTTTCAATTACCCTTGACAAGTTTTTTTAAGATTTGAAAATTATTGCCGAATAACCTTATACTTTAGTTGTTCAGTTACTAGTAAACAAATGTGATGTGATGCGTCCTCTTTTTTTTTTTTTTTGATAACCGGATGTCCGGTCCAGCTTGCACTCACTAATTCTGGGGCCCTAGAGGTAACGATTGGCATAACCCCCAGTGGCCCCAAGAGTTTGCTGACATGGGGAATCGAACCTGAGGCCTTAGGTGGGAGCAAACCCCGAAGTCACGCCCAATTCCCCACACAATCCGAGCACTTGAGTGTTATGCAGAAGTCTCTAATTAGATAGAGAGATGAATATTTATATTGTAAGGTCAATTCCAAATAAAAGAAAACTTATTCAAATTCTGTCCGCACGTGACAAGATTTAAAAAAAAAAATTGGCAAGGGGGTGTTTGTTTATAGGACTTTCCAAAAAAAAAAAAAAAAAAATTTGTCACAACCAAAGGCAAAAACCTGGACATTTTTAAGTGATAGCAAATGAACAAACTGATTGAATTGAAAATATAAGTTGATGACGGAGCTGACTCCATTGCCTGGAGTTGACTCAATTCAACACCGCAACTCAATACTTCCATCCACACATCTAAAAATCCATAATACGTGTCCGGAGTTAAGATATGAACTCAATTCATTTAAAAAATATGGTACACATCCTCAAGAGTTTACAATGTCCATAAAATGAGAGAAAATTTAATACATATAACAACTCAAAAATATTATGGATCTACAAAATATGGGCATGGCATAGGTTTCCTTGAATCTCAAAGTTCTTCTCATTACCTGAAAATGGTTGGAATACACGGGAGTCGAAACTCAATAGGAAATGTGCTAAATGCGAAGATAAGAGAATGCAAGCAAATGCACAACGCAAAAACCTACTTTCCTTTCTTCTTCTTTGCCTTTAAAACACTCAGATTGTAAATGACTGTGTCCAATATTCCTAGAAAACTTACTATTTAACACCCTCAAAGGGGAACAAAAATAAATAAGTACCTAGCAGCATTTACTATTCAAATATCAAGCCAAAATTGAACAAAGATAAATAGAACGATCCAATACGATAAATTATCAAGTTGTCAAGTGCCGAACCAAAGCCAAACCAAACACAAGTCTATCTCATATAATCCAAAATCACAAGTTAGAGTTGTAGACCGACACAAACACACAGTCCCTTTCTCAGGCTACTAACCCGAAGGCCTAAGGACACCTATCTTGCACCGGTTTTCGGACTTTCACTGACTGTGATCTCTAAGGGCCACCACCATGCTCACACTACAACTCTAAAATCAATCAATCAACCTTATCAACTTCATTATCCGAGTATCCACTTCAAATATACTCAACTCTTAAACCTAGCAAACCAAATATAGTCAACTCACTATCCGAATGTCCAAACCAAATATACTCAATTCACAATAAGAAGATTCGTATAATCCGATTATAGTCTCAACAAAGTCATAATTAGTATCCACTTAGACAATATTAAAATTATCACCAATTCACAATGCTTTATGAAGTAAAAGAGCAAAAAAAAAAAAAAAAAAGTTCAACCCATCGAGAACGGTATCTAATTACAAGAATGTGTAGAACTTTCCTCCTTGGAATTTTATTGAACATAATATAGGCATGTAACAACTACCCATATTTTGCACTTTTCATTTAATCACCACACTATCCTTTGAAACAAGTCTAACATTGGAAAAAGCACATAATCTTAGTAAATTACAATTATATCCCTTAAGCAATCATAAATGTTTAAACTCGTGAACCACACATAATACACAGACCACATATACTTTTTTTTTGAACTGAAGACCACATATACTTAGAGCATGTTACGGTTTACTTAAAAATTGGGGAAAACCACTTAGAATCATGAATTTAAAGCATATCTCACTCTATTTTCCCATATCTAAGCATTATGAAATCTCAAAATTCGGCGGATTGAGATTTTGTTCGGATGGATTTGAAGCTCTCTCAAAACAACTTTTTCTCTTGGCTCTTAGATCAAATCTCATGTTCAAGCCTTCGATTTGGGGGTTGAAAATGTGGGTTTAGGAGAGAGAGAAGAAAAGGAACATAGAACATGTCGAGTTCTCTTGGGAAATGTGACAACCTAGCACTTATCTTATTATTGATAATTATACCAAGTCTACCACTACCACTACCACTTCCACTTAATTAAATAATCAACTACTCCATAAAGGTCTATAACAATCCCCATTATTCATTTGGGGCCCATACACTCGGTCCATGGCTCACAGAGTCGGTCCAATCAACTTAGAATATTTACACGAGGATATATGTATTTATTTATTTTTTTCAAAACGAAACCGCGACACGCAAAATAATAACTCACACTTCCACGTAAACACATTATAGAATAAAATAAATTAAAATAAGGCTAGAGTCTCTACAACCTCCCCACCTTGGGAATTTCGGGTTCGTCACACATCTCCGAACAAAAGGTTTGGATACTTGGACTGGACTTTGGATCCTCAATTGCATGTGATATCCGGAAACACCGTGATGATGTCCAAAAGTTTTTCCCCCAGTTATAGTTTCTCACTTTGTAAACCAGGGTAAAAATCATGCACCAACAGGTCTCACATCGAACCCGGACACTAATGGGCTCGTTAAATACCTGCATACATTAATGGGCTCACAAAACACCCAAGACCACTTTGCCAACCCTACAGACCCCACAACTAAAGTATACTTTTGTTGTGGGGTCTGTAGGGTCTATAGTGTACTCTATACTAGTCGTAAGTGCTAGTTTATTCACTTTCTTATCTCATGGTCTTAGACTTAGTCCTATAAGAATTAGCAGATCCATGCAATATATGTATTTGATAGGTTGAGTACGATATTATGTTAGGCATAATGCAACTTGACCTTGGGTAATAATTTCGAAGGATTCCAAGTCGGATTCGTAAATTTTTTCTTTTTCTTTGCTTCTCAACGCCAATTTCTTTTACCACTCTCAGATTAATGTTGCAAGTTGCCACCACGGAAGACACACTCTGAGCCCCAAAACTTTTTTTTTTTTTGCCTTATGCTACTTGCTCCTATTTTAACACTTGCACCCCCATTTGTTTGTTGCACTGATTTTCCTGCAAGGCTGCAACTACTGTCATTTGAAAAAACCAGCCATTTAGGCCGTGTTCAGTTGCCAAAGGCTGTATCCTTTTGTATACATATTTAAACGTGAAATAACTAATTTTTTTTGAACTCAGTGATATAACTAAATTGGCAAGCTTTTTATTACCCTGGTCCACCTTGAAACAATTTAGCAATATTTCTTTTGAGTTTCTTGATGCTCTCTAATATCAATGAGCTACTGAGGCTTTCATAGGTGAGTGTTTATACACATACGCGATAATTCCAATTGCAAAACCTTGGTTATTCCCTTGTTTTGTTGGATGCTGAAGGATTAAGGTTTAGAAATCAGGCCTTTTCAACACTATACAAAGCAGTGCACTTGAATCATCCCATTTCACTTGAGGAAATAAGTATTGCTTTTTAAAACTAGAGTAGTGTTCTGCTGTCACTGAGAGATGGGCATTTCTTTCACTCCTAGGTGTGTTTTTATTTAATTAGTTTCATTTTGAGATTACTTTGATACTATTGGTTGCTGTTGTTCCAGTTATTTGGGGGATTCTTCAAGAAAATGAGAACGAACGGGAATGACCCAAGACAAACCAAGAACCACAAACTTCCACGAAACAGCCAAAGTTCTTGCTTGTTAACAGCAGTACAAGAGAGGGCATCTCTAAATAAAGATAAGGCACGCAAGTCTGCTGATATTAAGCATGGGTGTCAGGTGGGAAATCTTCCTTATGATTTGATTTTCCAGATCCTCCTTCTACTTCCTGCTGAATCTCTCCACAGATCGAGTTTTGTATGCAAGGAATGGTTCAGTTTGATTAACAGCTCGAAGTTTATTGAAGCTTACTCCCGTCAATCTGAGACTGTTTTCATCTTTCTGAATAAGACCTCCCCTACAAGGCCGAAGAGTTTTAAAATTGAAGCCAAGCTTGGTCTATCAGGTAACTTCAATATATTTTCAACCAATGAACCGCCTAGATATTACATTGATTTCTTGAAGGTGGAAGGCGGAAGGTGTAAGGTAATTGAGTCCAATATAAGCGGCTTTAAGGATATTCTAGCAACTTGTAACGGATTAATTCTGGCTACGTGTAAGCAGAATGGAGGCTTACTAGTATTCAATCCGGTGACTAGGAAGCTTTCCGCGCTTCCATTAGGCACTACTCTTCCCATTGAAGAGTCATATGGGTTTATTTTCAACCACTTGACCAAACAATATAAAGTGGTACACTTATTTCGGGATGGAACCGAATATATTGGTTGTGAGATACTGAGCCTTAATACAAGATTGTGGCGGGGGGTGGATGGGCCTTCTCTTGGGCTTTTTAGATCGTTTGATCACAAACCTGTTTCAGCCATTGGAGCGTTGCATTGGCTCCCTTCTAGTGGCCATTGCGAGCAAATCGTGTCTATGGGTATTGATGATGAGAAATTTCGCACTACTAGTCTTCCTATTAGCAGCACCCCGAATGACAGACTAGTTGAGATTGGTGGATACCTAAGTTTTGTTACTCATGTGGAGTTCCATAAATTATATGTGTGGATGTTGAAAGGATTGGATGGGGAAGATTGGGTGAAGCAGCTTATAATCACGGGCTATAGGGTAACGGATTTGGTTCCCCTTTCCACGTGGAGGTGTGGCAGAGAATTGATCTTCAAGGTAAAGGGACAGGCTTGTTTTTATGTTTATGATATCGAAAAGGAAGAGATGAGTACTGCTGAAATGGAGGGAGATGCTCCTGGTAAATGCCAACATTACCTGCCTCATTTGAATACCCTTACTCCTGGGGAGTGGCTTGGATAGGATCCTTTTGTTTCGGTAATGTTTTTACCTAGTTTTGGCCAAGCGAAGTGTTTTGTAAAGTATGAACTCAATAAATCAAGATCCTCGACTTGATTCTGTTCTTGTTTTGTGCTTTGTGGTTATTTTGTATAAATTCAACTGCGATTTCCACGAACTATAATTTGTTAATGATCTACAGACTTGGTAATTTATGCAGTCAGTGAATGATTTCAGAAGGTTAGTCTTATTTTGTTGCAGCAATGGTTTCTGTTTCGTGTTTCGTTCCTGAATTTGTGACATGGGTTTGGTAAAATGCGAAAAATTAGTTCGCTCCTTGGTCGCTACATGGCTGTATGCAAATGTATTTCCTTTGCAGTTGTTTGGATGCATCTCCTGGATTTTATTTTTCTAGTTCGTGTATACAACTGCAAGCAATGCTTTCTGTCTATGCGCTTGTCGGGTTTTTCCCCTCTCCAAGTCTCTGGATTTGAAATACCCTGCATGAGAATACGAGACGGGTTTTTCACCTCTCCAAGTCTCTGGATTTGAAATACCCTGCATGATAACACAAGACGTGGTCGAGTACAATTGCGATTGTTGGTCACCATTACGATTTATTTTGATTTACCATTGGTTTCCATTCGCTTCTTGCTATCATTTTTCACAAATTCCCTCCTCACGTTCGAGAAATTATAATCTCATCCATTGAGATTGAGAATTGGTTGTGATTTGCACCCTCCGTCACGGGACAGATTGTCATGATATCAGCAGCTATATTTGGAACACAATTTTAACCCTTTCCGTAAGGAAATCTTTTTTATTTCTCCTTTCTCCACACTCCTCTAAGACTCCATGACCACCTCCAGCATGAACCTCCTGAGGTGGACCCAACCACCAAATCTAGTTTTCCAGGGAAAGGGAAGAATGAGCAATGATAAATTGAATGGTGTGTTTCTTCTTCTAGGCCAATTCCACAGCCCTTTACGTAGTATGTAAGATACCTTAGCTCGAAAAGATCTCCCCAAATTGATGTAATGAAAGGACTCAACGTATGCCAATTATCAAACCACAAAAAGGTCGACTTACCATTCCCAATATGGTAATATTCTGCTCTTTAATCATATACGTATGGTTCCACTTCGCCCAAAGGGAATCCACTTTCTTACACAAGGCCCACAAGTGCCTTGAAATAGAGGCTCCAATTAACCTCGGCACAAGAGGACTCTATTTTACACCACACCAAAGAAAAGCCATAAGGGAATATCCTTCATAACCTTGCTATAGAAAAATGGATGCTCAATAGTCCAGTACACTTGAATGACAAAAGGAACGGATTGATTCAATTGGGCCCTACCGCTGTAGGTGATGGACTTAGACGACCAACCTTTGGTCCTTTTCAATATCCTCTCCTTAATCTCTTTGCAATCAGCGGCCTTGTTTTTTTCTTTTTCTTTTTTGAACCATAAACATAAAAATCCATTAACTAATTAAACATCATTACAAAGACGACTTTGCGCAAGATTATGTGCATCCCTAACATCTTGGCGAGTGGTCTTAGATACATTTACATAATCAAACCAAGAAACAACATCTAAGATATCCAAAACAATGTTACTAATATCTATACTTGCATCCACCACGTTGCGCAAAGCATAAACCACTTCCCAAACTGTCGGTCAAAATTTGCAACTCCCTTATGTTGCTAGCTTTAGCCCATCTCAAGGCTTGCAAAACTGCCAAAGCCTCCACACCCACTGCGGACAAAGCACGAACATGCGTGAATCCTTGGCTTAAACCGCCTTGAAATGATTGCTTAACACACCAAGCCGCTATCCCCCGCATTGAGTCCTTCTGCCAGGCTCCAGCTACTACCACCTTCACTACCCGAACCACATCAAATGGGCAACCTGCACAAAAAGTAGCTGGCTCTCCAAAACAAGGCCTGCCACAACCCCCCTTCCTTTGCTGGAACCCCTAAATATCTCACGGGAAGTAGGGCCTCGGGGATAGGTAAAATCTGCAGCAATTCCTCTTTAAGATCCAGTTTAACACCAGCATAATATACTGCGCTCTTCTGCATATTAGGCTTCCCACCAGAAAACCTACAAAAGTCTTGCAGCATTTGATTAATCAGCGTAAAAGAGTCTTAGTTCCCCACACAAAATGAAATGAAAAGATCATCTGTGAAGGCTAGATGGCAAAGATAAAAAGACTGGCACCTTGGGCGGAAAAAAAAATGACCCAGCCTAACTTTGTGAAGAAAAATGGCAGAAAAGGCTTCCATAATGAGCAAGAACAAATAAGGGGAGATGGGGTCTCCCAGTCGCAAGCCTCTCTGGTCAGAGAAATAATCCCCTACACTCCCATTGATAACTACAACGTATTTAGCTGTGGTTACACACTGTTGAGTCCAATGAAGGAATTGGGAAGGGAAGTCCATAGCATGCATAGTAACAAGAATATCCAATCAACCGAATCATATGCCTTCATAAGATCTATCTTAACAGCACATCTTGGGGGACCTTCATTCCTATGGTATCCTCTAACCAACTCTTGCATCAAAAGGATATTATCAATAATAGATCTCCCTTCAACAAATGCCGACTGAGTACTAATCAACAGAGGGTGAATAGATAGCATTTTATCGGCCAAGACCTTAGTAATGCATTTAAGAGGGATATTGCAACAAGATATTGGTCTATATTCCTTAATAGAGGAAGGAGCCCTGACCTTTGGAAAAAAGAGAGATGGCTGTGGAATTCCACTCCTTTAGCAAAAACCCATGCTTGAAAAAGTACTGAACAGCTGCCACTGAGTCTCCCCCAACCACTACCCTATTCTTTTGATAAAACTCAGAGTTAAACCCATCTGGCCCAGGAGCGTTTTTACCGTTTATAGACCACAAAGCAGCCTTTATTTCCTCAATAGACACTGGCCTTACCAACTGATCCCGACTCCTGAGAAACCCTTGGTATTTTCTTCTGAATAGACTGTTGTAACTTGTAATAGATCCTTGGCATCCCATCTATCCCCAAACCTTGAACCAAGAAATCCCATATAGTACTGCATACTTTCCATTCTCATCCTTCAAACTAAGAATTGTATTTCTGGTCCTGTGAGAACATAATTTCTGGTGGGAGAACTTTGTATTATGATCCCCCAGACTTATCCACTTCATCCTAGAATTTTGTTTTATAAATGATTCCTCAGCCATTAGTAGGTCCACATACTTAGCTAGAGCTTCTTTCTCCATAGCACAGAGGTTCAAATCATTAGGGGAGTTGAAGTACTGAGACTGAATTTGATTCAGCTCTTCTTTAGGTACTTGAACTCTAGTACTGATACTATAAAAGCACTTCAGGTTTAACTGCTTCAAAACTTTTTTCAACCTTCTAAACTTAGAAGACAATAGCAAGTAGTTGGCTAGCTCATACGGTAGAGCTCTTGGATGCCCCACAGTGCATCCGGGATCGAGTCCCACTCCCTCTTCCCCCATGTAATAGGAAATAGGAATGACGAATGCCAAAAAAAAAAAAAAAACTTAGAAGACAAACACATTGGGCTTCCACTCAGTTCCTCTTCCCAAGAACCCTTCAGAATCTCCTTAAACCTCCCCATCTTGCATCCAGAAATTAATTTTTTTGAATGAACTCCTCCTAGGAATATCTGGCATAATAGTGACCATAACAGAACAATGGTAAGAAACACCGGGAGCCCAAAAAAACCACTTCAGAAGCTGGATACTCAGCCAACCATACAGACGTTAGAGAGAACCGTATCTATCCTACCCTTATTATCACCATTCCCTCCTCTTTTATTAGACCAAGTGAACCAAAACCCTTTAGAGTGCAAATCATCTTGCTGTATATCCAACAAGCAGTTAATAAAATCAGAGGCAGTCACGTAATCAAAACCATTCGTTCTCTCAGAAATAGCCCTAACGTAGTTAAAGTCCCCCATCTGCAGCAAGGAATGAGTACCCACAATACCTTTAGTACTCCAGTACTCCTCATGTCATCCCATAATACAATTATATCAACTGTCTTATTATGGCCATAGACAATGGTTAAGAAGAAAATCCTTTTACTGTCAACAATTTCGGTCTTGACAACAATAGTTTGGTCTGAAGAAAACACCACATGCAACCCCATCAAATTCCATCCCACAATAATCCTTGCTACAGGTCCAATAGAGATGTTATGAACTGACTTCCAGTTGCGAGGAAAACAATGCTTAACAACAGAGTCCAAATTAGAACTTCTAACTTAAGTTTCAACAACACCAAGCAAACTGAGTCTATTAGAAACTATAAGGCAGGATACCAAACCTTAATATGAAAGCAAGATCCATTTAAGGTGACCAAATCAAAGCTGTCAGGAAGAATTGCCTCAGCCCATCTACTTCAACACGAATCTTAGCAAAACTCAACCGCTTATCTGCCTCAGTCAATTGATCCCCAAACAAAGGCCGACCTATTATGGCACTTGCAGCATAGCTGAGACCCTCTGCAGTCCACAAATCGACAGGAACATTGTAAAATTGAGTCCGTATTTCTGAATGTTCTTGAAGAAATAGAAGTTGCAGGTGATTAATTCTATCAGGTTTCAGTTTTCCTCGTTTGATCCTACATGCATTTTTACAATTCGATGCTCTCTTTCCATTTAAGTCATTTTCAGAATTTCCAGAAAAACGTGTGTAGAATTAGCTATATAATCTTCAATCATCAGTTCTGAGTTTTCCTCACATAATCCATCAATTTTGGTACATTTCGAAGAATCTTGAACAAGGAAATATTTTTTTGAATATGATTAGAATAGAGTCTGTGTTCGTGTTTGATAATAGACTTATGGTGTTTGACTTACACTGTATAAGCCAATTTTGCATCTTCTTTCTCAATAAGTTTACTACGCGAATTTTGTTTTCTACGGAAACAAACAGGTCTACAATGAGACGACAGGAAGAAGCAAGAAAATAAGAGATCAGGATGGCGTTCATCCAACTGATGCTACAGTTTCTCCGTGAGCAGAAGACTTATTGATGATGCAACCTGCTTTCTTCACTTAGAGATTGTAGCTTATCTAAGAAAATGTGGCAGCAGTTGGTGCATCCCTCGTATCCATCGATTCTTCATTTTGCTTACATAATGTAATTTCCAGTTATCTTCCTGGTGAATGAATGATTACGTAAGGTGTTTGCAATTCGGTTGAAAAACAGGCTTCGATTTTTCAGGGTTCAATGAGCCTCGTATCAATTTGATGGAGAGTGTGGTGCCCTGTTAAATTCCGAGTTTAGCTCTTGGACTTGTCTGAGAGGAAAATATTTATGATGATCAACTCATTACTAATCTTGTTCAACTCATTTATTAGCCCTATTTAAAATCCAAATTGCATAATCTAAACATAGCTCATTAGGTGAAAGCAATATGTAATTAAAGCTGTGATTCTTGTGAAAAAAGCAAACCAATAGGCAAATATAAGAAGGAAATCACTAGGCAAATTGAAGAAGCTCTATATTCCATACCATAGAATAATCGTAAAACTGTTAAAAACATTGCATACTTCAACTAATATATATCTGCAATTTGTTGAAAGCTTCTCCGAGAGCCATGGTTCGTTCAGGTGCACCATCTCCCATTACAAATGAAACAATGAATACCGATAAATTAATTACATCTACAGCTCCTATTTCTTTTGTTTCTCATTCCTCTTCCCCACAACACACACATGACAAACATACGGTCTTATGTCAATGTGTACTCTCTTGCTCCTTGTTATGCCGTAGGTATTCCTTGGCCTGATATGTTTTTGAGCCACAATAGGGTTACAGGGTCCAATAGAGACATGTCACTTTTCTGCTGCTCCAAAAATTCTTCATTGGAAAAAGAAAACACCGGCAATGGTTCTTCGATATGTGCTTGCAATTCTTCAACTGTTAAACCACTCCAATGATCATCACCTGTTAAACCATTCCAATGATCATCACCCATCCTCGGTGAATAACTTCCTTGCCTATCCTTTTCCCAAATCGCTAAGAATTCTTCAATTGTTAAATCATTCGGATCATCATCCACCGTACAACTCTGTGTTTTCTGCTGCTCCAAAAACAAATCATTGGAAAAAGAAAATCCTTGCGATGGTTCTTCCGCAGCATGAAACATATCACTCTCGTGATTACTTCCTTGCTTCTCCTCTTCCGTAAGTGCTTCCAATTCTCCAGCAATTAAGTCATTCAAATCATCACTCATCCTCGTTGAATGACTTCCTTGCACGATGTCCTTTTCCCAAAGTGCTTCAAATTCTTCAAGTGTAAACCCATTCTGATCATCACTTATCGTAGAACTCGGTTCTTGCACTACTACTTCTTCTGGAAAGGGCATAACCTCTGTTTCTGGTGCTGCATCAATATCACGAACCGTCTTATGTTCTTCCACACACTCTGTTCTAACACGCTTGACGGGTCTCGGCGCTATAACATCGTGATCAGTAGTAGGAGCCTCGAGATTCTTTACTCTCTTAGATTTCTTGGTGAACTTTGAGTCTTGTCTTTTTATCCTACAAAGAACATATTCTGCCTGGCTTTCATCGGATTTACCACCGCAGCGAGAGTACTCGTGCATGATCCAATGGCCTTTATTCACACTCCCGTCAATCGCACCTGGTTCGTCTGTAATCTGAAAACAAAGCATCCTCTTGTGCCCAATTACATGACCGTGATCGTCCAATACTTTCTCAAGAGCAGTCTCAGCATGCCATACACCACAACCGGCTGTCCTAGCTGTTCTGTTCTTGCTGGCCTTGATCAATGCTGTGAAAACGTAAATCGTAGCTTCAGTCTTCGATGTATTTCCATTCTTGCCTTTGGTTTTGCATATCTCCCATGGGTCTTGGTCGGTGAAAATCTGCCAGGGGGCTTTGTCGCCAACCCCGTAAATATCGCGGTCGATAATGAGATCACAAGGCAGGGGTAAGCCCATAAATTTCCTCCCAAGATAGTATGACACGAGAAGTTCATCCGTAGGCCTGAAGAGAAAGCCCGGTGGTATGATCATCTCTCACTCCGATTGTTGTTTACTCTCTGATCAGAACTCTCTGGTTATGCTATTGTTGTTTTCTCTCTGATATCTCACGTTATGGGTTCAGAAATTGTAGTAGGTCACAACTCGTGTGTGGCTATTTATAATTAACACAGTAAAAGGGCGGCTGGACCCTGATGTGTGTGAGGTTATAGATATTGGAAAGGTTTTTTAGGCTACGTTTCACTAGGGTATTTTTGGTATACTTGGCCTACAAGTTGTCAAATTAACAAGTCATTCTTAGCACATAGATCAACTAATTTGATAACTTGTAGTCGAAGAATACCAAAAATACCGTACCCTTAGATAAGTCTTGGATTGATAGGAATCACGGGAGATTCGTAAATAAATACTAAAACATAATATTAGTGTATTTGTTTCCTATCAAATATAGGAAACAAACAATGTCATTTTCCTTATATATTAGGAAACTTCTGGATTTGGTCACTTTAATATATATGAAATAGAAAGACTAATATGTGTAATCTTTCTCTTAAAAGTTTGTTTTACGCTCCATTGGAATGGCAAATGGATCCAAACATTCGGATACCAAGAAAAGAATTCTTAAACTTCGTGGGTCATGATGGATTGTAGGTCAAACAAAAGTTGATAGCACACCGGTTTCGAACCTTAGGCCTCATTCAGTTGCATGGAAATAATGGCCTCATTTATTTTGGTATGAAAACAATTAGGTAAATTTTCTCGATCATACGGCTATTAATATCCGGTTAAACTGAATTATTGAGTGGACCACCAAGTCGACGAGATGGAGAATAACAGTTCAGATTGAAAAGATTAATGGAGTTGTTTTTACAAAGAACCACCACCAAATTATGCATCTAAAATGCTTATCAATTTTTCGATGAGCCAATACATTTTGTGTATGTTTTTGCACATAACTTGTAATTTTGCTCATAGAAAATAGATTTGATTTATGGCAGTTTTTGAGCAATTATACGTGACCGGATTTTTAGGCCCGCTTTTTTTTTTCTATGGCGAAAGAGAGAGAATTTTATTTCAAGATAAATGCTATTAGAAACTACCAGAAACGAAGACAACAGAAAAAAAAACAATACAGACGAGAAGAACCTAAAACAGAACCAAAACAAATGAAAGATATATATATCACCAAGAGATGCAATTCATCCTGAAAAGATGCAATTCATTCTGGCTTTTTACTCTTTTAAATTGCTAGCAATGTGAAACGATTTAGATATATTCAAGTAAGCGGTGATATAAATTGGTGACGAAAGTCTGGTATTATAAAAGCATTTCAAATTTTTTTGGCTGTAGGCTTGATTTAATTATTTTTGTATGATTTTAGATATTTTTTGGAAGCATTTTCTCCTAGAGTCTTTTACCACGCTACACTTGTGATTTGAAAATCTCTACTCAAATTTCCGCAAGCAATCCATGAAAATGAAGTTTTAACTCACAAATTTTGTGCCATAGGATATTTCATATAAAAAATGAACTTCTTCATATTAAGGTTGGGTGTTGGAATGTCCAAGTGCTGGGATATAATGGCCATGTTCGGTTTGGTGTTTGAGAACCAGTTTCCACCTTTTCTCCGTGGGGCCCCATTGTGGCAGCCCTTTAATTCTCTCTCATCCTTATTTTAGGAAATGCTACCCTTGTCCATATCTTATGCGAGATGGGTCCGTGAGGCCCACTTCAAAGACCCATACAAATGATGTTCATTAATTTTTAAAATAATTTCTTGAGTCACTCCTAAAAAAACCAGCTCAATCGAAAAATTATAAGTGGTTGATCCGTCTTTTAATTATTCATTCACAATTTAGGATCCTGAATTTTGTCAGAAGTTTGACAGAAAGTTAGTCAACTGGATCAAGTACTTAAAGTTATACTCCCTCCGTCCCCTTTTAAGTGTGTTACCTGAGAATTCCAACTTATTTTCTCTCACATCAACTTTTACATATACTTTTCACTACTAACCCTTATTCATATAATAATACCCACTAACTTTTCAAAAAGGAATCTACTTTTAAGGGCAAAATAGGAAATGTACCTACAAACTTTTCAAAACACACACTTATTAATGGACAGTCCAAAATGAAAAGTTAAATACTATAAAAGGGGCAGAGGGAGTACGATTGACCTGATTTTTTCCTGGATGACTCAAAAAATAATTTTAAAATTAAGGGACAGCTTGAATTATTTGTGTGGGTCTTCAAAGTGGGTCTCACGGACCCATCTCGCACAAGGTATAGACTAGGATAACATTTCCTAAAATAAGGATGAGAGAGAAACTAAAGGGCTGATAAAGGGGGCCCCGCGGAAAAAGAAAGTGGAAACCGGTTTCAAACACCAAACCGAGCATGGTGATTATGGACTCCACTTACAATGTAGAATGATAGAGTGGTCTGGAGTACCATGTGGTTGTGCTCTAGCCAGGACTACTGAATAATTAGGACAACAACCTACTTGATTCCTTTTTTTAATGTATGAAATAAGAAAAGAACGAGTTGAGGAGGGAAAATAGGAGAAAATATAGGAAAGAAACACGTTCCATTTTCTTTGTGTCTTTTTTGAGAATCAGGCTCTCAAATAAGAAGTAGGGTAAAATATGTACTTGCCCTTTAAATTATTCGATTTTTTTTTGCTTCGTCCTTAAACTACCAATTGAACACACTTCCCCCTTAAACTATTAAACCGTTAATTACTCCACCCAATTTTTCACTCCCATCCATCACATGGACGGAAAAAATGAAAGGGTTCACCCTAGAATTTTTTGGGACCAAAAAAGGATGGATCAGACCTCTAAAAAAAGGGCCAACTAAATAATAAACCCTAAGAGTCCACCATCTCTGTCTACAACCGTCTCCCATCCCTCTCTCTCTCTCCTCCTAAAAAGCCAACCATTATCAATCAGAAAACAGAGAGAGATGGTGGTAGGGATGGTGACTATGGATCTTGAGAGAGAGACTGCTATGAGGCCCCCAATTAGAAGGGGAGGTCCACGTACAAGAGGAGGTTCAATTGGTGATGCTGCTGCTTATGCAAGGCTATTTTTTTTTTTTTTTGACTTTCACCTCATAATGAAAAGAAAAAGGCTTATTTACTTCAGTAAGATGCAATGGTACATCACCAATGCATTCTTTTTCAGTGTGGCTCCCAAATGTTTCTCTTAACCCAAGGAGTGAAAAAAGGAAAGAATTGAAATTGTTTGAAAAAAAAAAAAAAGACTTCAGAATGCTACTCCAGATCTGCAACATGGGTTTAAGTTTTAACACAGAGAGAGGGACACCTAACCAGGGAGAATGTGAAAGAGAAGGAGAGTGAGACACAGAGGGATAGTGGTCGGGACAGGTGATAATGGTGGCCTTAGGTCTTTGGGTGAACCCTCTCATTTTTTTCTTTCATGTGATGGATGGGAGTGAAGAATTGGGTGGAGTAGCTAACGGTTTAATAGTTTAAGGGGGAAGTGTGTTTAATTGGTAGTTTAAGGATGAAGTAAAAAAAAATCGAATAGTTTAAGGGGCAAGTACATATTTTACCCTAAGAAGTACATAGATTTGGTCCTTTTTTTAAAATGATAAATAAGAAAAATGTGTATCTTTTCTCTTACACTTTTTTTTAATGCTCAGTGCATCCCCGATGTTTGGGGACTCCGGATAGATCTAAACAACTTTGCCTGGGATTGATAAATGAACCGAACACAGCCAAATTAAAACTTTCTTTTTCAAACTTGGTTTGAAATCTTAATGAGTTTTTAAAAATATATTCGAACTTAACTTGTTTATGAGAAAAACAAATTCAGTGGCGGAGTTAGAATTTTTTCCCGAGGGGAGCAGCCTAAGAGAAGTATTTTCATGCAAAAATGTACCCATGAATATATAGTGTAGATTTTGCGTTACATTAATTATCTTATTGTACCCCTTGGCTTTCAAATGGAGGTATGGGATTCGAGTTATTTGTTAACCTACTAGATACCCTCCAACCACCACTGATATATGAATGGTTTGATTAATTATTAAAGTTTGTTATAGTAAATACAGCATTTCAATTTTTTTTCCCGCTGTAGGCTTGATTTAATTATTTTTTAATGGACAATGGGTTTTGATATCCAATTCAGTGTCAAGAGAAAGAAACATATTTAATATTTTGGTAGCATTTTCTCATAGCAGAAAGTCTAAGTGTCCAGAAAGGGCACCAAGAATTTACTCAGAATGTGTAAATACATCAAATTTAGCCAAGTGCCATGATCAATGGCCGAAATGAAGAAATTGGGTTTTATAGGCCTAGTGTTAAGGGGTACAAGGCCAATCCGATATTAACAAACTATTGGGCTTGAAGGCCCAAACAGTCACGGTCCAACAAGTGATCCGTCTTGTTTTATTGATCATCATTAATAAAGTTTAATTTTATTTTAACTCGTTACACTCATTTTCCAAAACTGTTTTGGGAAATTATAAGTCCTTTTCGGTAAGGCACGACGAATATTGGTGATTCTACCCTTTGGATCACACCAATCACCTACAATACGAAGTTAGGAGAAGGCATGAGCCCAATCTCAACAATTGGCCTGCAGTCTAGTCCTGGCACGCCCGCATTCAGATCGCTCAGGCCTTGACATTTACGTTTAGGCCTTCGCGGTTTCTTTTTATTTTCTACGACAGACAAACATTTACACTACAAGTTTTAAGGTTCCTACACCCAACATCTTTTTAAAAATCCAACACTTGCCCATTCTAGATTTCTTTGGAGAACTTAATAACTGCCAAGCTTTTGCTACAAAACAAATCATGCTACCATATTGTATTACTTTTATTGCCAGGATAATTTTTTTGCCAACTGAAATGACTAAGAATGCATAATATTGAATGCAACTGTAATCATGCATGATCAAATTTTGATCTTGTCTAGGTTAATTGATCATATTTTGATCTTGTACTTTTTAATTGGAAATATTTTCCAATCAAATATGTTGTAGGCGTACTTTTAGTAGCAAAGTGGATCTATGTTGTAATGATGACTTCGATATGGCTACAAGTATAGAGACGCCTGCTCCAGTGCACATAAGTTTAGGGAGGCATTATCTTGGCAAGATGGAAATTCTATGTCCTCATTGTTCAGCCTTAAATTGGATGGGTGAAAGATTGACAAGATCTTCTAGAAGTCGTCCATTATTTGGCACATGCTGTTTGCAAGGAAAGATAAGGTTACATACACTGATTAACCCCCTCCACCACTTCAAGCATTGTTTGATGGGGATGATGATCGATGGAAGTCCTTTCAAATATATGCTCGAGTGTACAATGCAACTAATGCCTTGCATTACGAGAAAAGAGTTTTTATTCTAAACAAATTTTATCACACCATTTAATGATAAAAACATTTTATCCATATGAATTACATTCATATTTTACAGAACCAAAGAGCAACACCAGCTAGAGAACAATATTTTCCTTCCAGAAATGGGAGCGATAAAGGAAATTGTCAGTCGGATTTAGGTGTCCAAAGAAAGACATTCGTTCAACGTACGAAATAAATAAGGTATTCTGCATAGTATAGCTGCAAAACATGATACGTGAAATGTTTTAGCATGAAATAAAATTGACAAGAGACTAGAGGAATAGCTTATGAGATATTAAAAAACAACATCAATAAGTACATGCGCCTAGAACAAAAAAAAGCTACTCTGTGTGTGCAGCTCATGGTATGTATAAACTAAACTACTTCTAGTAGAATTAACATTTTTGGGGCATCCCAAATTATAATTGAAGGATACCTTTTCTGTGTTATCGTTCCAAAAAAGTGTGCGTACGCACGTCCGTGTACTATAGTGCATGGACAATGCATCTTGACCGTCATCCGGATTTTAAAGACTCTATTACCTGTAATAGTAGTACCTTAGCCATATTATCACTGGGTGATCACCACCATCAAAGGTCCCACCATCACCATGATATAGTAGTAGTACTTTAGCCATATTATCACCCCTTCTGCCCGAATGGCAAATACTAACTTCTAGGACTCTCTAAAAAATTAATCTAAGTTTCAGTTCATTTGGAGGGAAGATCTTAGGCTATCCAAACCATTAAGACAGGATCTGTCTCCACTGATCTTGGAGCACATAATTTTTAAAGGTACCGAACACCATCACCACAACCACCACCACCACCACCGTCCCAAACCTGCATCAAAATTACCCCTCCAATTCCCCCTTCTCTAAATTTTTTTTTTCTACACTAGTGGGTTTAAGGCAAAAGTCTTGAGTTTTGAATTGAAGCTAAAACAACTACTGTGATAACCTACAAAAGATTAGTTTTGGTTTCGGCCTTAGGTGTCAACGGGTTTTTTGGTCTTCGAATGACGGGAATAGATTCAGACAAATCAAATCTGCTGCTATGAAATCAGAAATTGAACACATTCAAACCCCATCACCAACAAATGTCCAAATCCCAGTCCAATACAGTAGCTGCCCTTAACATTTAGAAAATGCTTAATTTGGTTGCCGAAAAGATTGGTGAGAGGAATAAATTGGAATGGGGCTTGAATTCATTTTAATGGATTTCGCCGAATAATAACCATCTTTGAAATATCCAAAAATTTCCCTCTACACTAATCTTTTGGGAACTGTTAGAGCACAAAGGTAAAGTAGCAGAAAGTATTTGTTATGCTGAATTTTTCTTTCCCTAGGCTGACAGTGAGTGTCTGAATTCCATTTTCTTTGCCACCATCCATATCAGGTATGTCCTGTTGCCAGACCATTTCAAACGCTAAATAGTTAGTATTTCAACATAGATAAAAACTATCCAGTTATCTCTTAAAAAAAAAACAAAAAAACAAGCATTACATATTGTTTTCACTTTTTATAGAACAATAGTGAAATCTTTCAGTAGATGCTCAGTGTATCAATATACCGCAAAATAAGAGTTACCTTGATTATTGTAAGGACAATGCAGAACAAGGACATGATAGGTACTGTAAATAGCAATGATCTTGTAAGAAAAATCGGTCTGCCGAGCACAACATTCTGCAGATTTTATCACCTCTGTTAGCTAATCCAGTGCTTCTTGCGAAGAAATGTCCTTAATACGTACAAAAGCATCATCTGCCAATACCTTGATGTGTACGAAGAAGGCCAGAGGGATGGCGAGTCCCCTCATAATCAAGATGCTTGTTGGGGCGATGAATTGGTTCCCTTTCCATCTGAGCAAGGGAAGCTGCAACAAGTTCAATCAACAATAATTAGATCTCAATATCTTGAGGTTACAACAAAAGCAACACAACCAGCCGCTATACCCTTATACAACTCAAACAGTTAAAGGAAACAGAAACCAGTAATCTATTGCACATACAGAAAACAAGGAAAAAAATACCAACTATACAAACCAAAGCAATCTTCCTTTAGGTTGCAAAAATTTTGTGAGGAATCCCCCATTCAAGACCGAGGGACTTGTTTTGAGCTGATGGCACCACCCGTTGCAAGGAGCACATGATATGCAAAAGAACTTTCTCAATTACCTGTTCTTTAGCGACTGCCCTCTTCTGAAAAATCCTTTGATTCTGCTCAAGCCGTAAAAAACAAACTGAAGCTGTGAAAGAACATCTCAAGAGCAAGCTTCTCAAATCATCCCTTTTGACCTGCTAATATACGACTCACAAATCTCCTGCAAGTTCCAAGGACTGCGCGCCATTTTTCCTCCTCACAGCATTCCAGACTTGCGTAGAGAATGAATAAGAGAAAAAGAGATGGGCATCAAATTCAGCTACAGAAAGGTACAAGCTGCATTCGTCATCCACCCTCAAACCCCATTTAGCTAATCTATCACAAGTGCTCAGCTTTTGTTGCATGGCCAACCAAGTAATAAAAGACCACCTTTGGTGAAAAATCAAAAATAATTTTAGGTCTAAACGAATTCAGCTTTTCAACACAAAAGAGAGGAGTTATTGATAGATTTGAGAAGAGAAATAAGTGCGAATGTAAAAAGAATTCCCGCTTGAGTTGCATTTATTATAATAATCATCATTTTGTAACACAGGATAGTTTTGAGCCAAAAATTGGTGAATTGAGGCTTACTTATAAGTAATTAATCCTGGGGCATCCCCACTTGGTATCCTAACACCGTTTTCCATCACATTTTTAGGTAAGACCCATACATTGAGTATTGATTCTCACATAAATATGTAAAGAAAAAGGGTATTGTGACACCACATAATGGCGCCCCAAGAACACCAAATAAGTTCTCATTTGTTAAAAATGATATTCTAATTGAGTATTATGTTGATTTTTTCCAATGCAAAAAAAAAAAAAAATTCCCCAAAATCCAGTGTGGGCCTGTGCCCACATTGGCCTTCACATTCCTCCGCCGCTGGAGGGAGGGGAGTCTTATCCCACTCACTTTGGCCAACTAAACTACCACCTCACTTTAGCCAACTAGGCTACCACCTCAGTTTTTTTATTTTAATAAAGGACCACCTTGGTGCACGCTTTTTAAACCATACCACACCATGCCAAACCTTAACAGAACTGCTCTCTCTTATTGCATCCGAGGTAGAGCTAATAGAGAATTCCACATTAGCATTAGGCAGCCAAGTAATGGAAACCTCCTTAGACTTATTTGGCAATAGGGAAGGGGAAGAACGAGCAATGATAAATTGAATGGTGCTGTTTCTTCTTCTAGGCCAATGCCACTGCCCTTTACAGATTATGGATCTCACAACATTGGATACAACGCCAAAATTCTAAACACAAAAAGGTAGACTGACCATTCCAAATATGGTATTGAATCTATTAATAAGAGGCAGGCCCAAATGTCTAACACTAAGAACCCCTAAATATACTGCACCCTTCTGTATATTAGGCTTCAAACCAGAAAACCTACAAAAGTCTTGCACGTACGTTTGATTAATCAGCCTGAAAGAGTCTTGGTTAGCCCCGCACAAAATGGAAACATCATCTGCGAAGGCTAGATGGCAAAGATTTAAAGTCTGGCACAGGTGGAATAAAAAATGACACAGCCTAACTTTGTGAAGAAAAATGTCAGAAAAGGTTTCCATAATGAGCAAGAACAAATAAGGGGAGATGGGGTCTCCCTGTTGCAAGCCTCTCTGGCCGGAGAAATAACCTTCTACGCTCCCGTTGATAACTACAGAGTACTTAGCTGTGGTCACACTGTGGAGTCCAATGAATGACTTGGGAAGGGAAGTCCATATCATGCATACTATCAAACCAGAATATCCAAACAACTGAATCATATGCCTTCATAAGATCTATCTTAATAGCAAATCCTGGGGGACCCTCATTCCTATGGTATCCTCTAACCAACTCTTGCATCAAAAGGATATTATCAACAATAGATAGCTCCCTTTAACAAATGCCGACTACTAATCAACAGAGGGATACCAAACCTTATGGCCAAAAACCTTGCACTTATCACATCTCAAAGGCCTCTAAGGATACCAAACCTTAAAATGAAAGCAAGATCCATTTGAGGTGACCAAATCAAAGCTGTTAGGAAGAATTGCCACAGCCCATCTACTTCAACACAAATCTTAGCAAAAGTCAACCGCTTATCTGCCTCAGTCAATTGATCCGCATACAAAGGCCGACCTATTATGGCACTTGCAACATAGCTGAGACCCTCTACAGTCCTCAAATCAACAGGAACATTGTAAAATTGAGCCCATATTTCCAAATGTCTTGAAGAAACAGAAGTTGCAGGTGATTAATTCTATCAGGTTACAGTTTTCCTCGTTTGATCCTACATGTGCGCATTTTTTACAATTCAATGCTCTCTTTCCATTTAAGTCATTTTCAGAATTTCCACGAAAACTTGTGTAGAATTATAGGAAATTAAGATGGCGTTCATCCAACTGATGCTACAGAAGAAGCATACAAAAATCGTATAACTGATTAAAACATTCATATTCAAATACAATGAAAGGGTTCAAGAAATTAATTACACAATGATCCTTTGGACTTTGTTCTAACATTAAATTAACAATCCAACTCCAAAGCAATTGGCTCTCCACTCCATTAGTTTTCTGGATACGCAGATCTTGCTGATCCAACGTCTCATTCAGCCCAAATTCATTTATTCCTGCTCAAATTTTCCCAATTCCTCTCGTCGACACTTAATTATTGACAAAAAAATTGCCGAAAAACTAAACGAAGACTGCTAAAAATCACTTAATACCAACTGTCGCCAGTCAAAGTACTTACCAAAACAGAATCAGAACATTGAGACCTAAAAACGTAACCTTTTCAGAAGGGATAGGGCGGCCAGGATTATTAGCCAAAATCGAGCTCACCATCGATGCAATTCTGGAGCTATCATTGCCGCTTCACGTAGAAATTGTCCTCGTAGGTAGTGAGCTATCATTGCCAAAAATGGGCGGCGACACGACGGCTTTGGGATCGGGGATGTCGTCGTAGGTAGTGGTGTAAGCGAATTGAAGACACGACGGCTTTGACATTTTGGATGCAGTAGAGGACGAAGATGAAGAGGAGAATAATTAATCCAATACTCGGAGGAAAATGATTTTGATCCGGTGTAGGCAATTCTATTATCAAAAAAAATATTTCACGTAAATCGTTTTTGATTATGTATCATTCATTAATCGATTCACATAATTTTTGATGTGATTAATCATCCTGACAAGATTTACAACATGAACGAATTAGATTGTATTAATAATCTTGTAATGAATCACAATCGAGCAATTACTCGACCAAGTTGACATTATTCTTTGATAAAAGAGTTGGATCGAATGTGCTCAAATATATTTTTATAAAAATAAATTCACACAAATCATCTCTGATCATGCGCTAATAAAAATTAATTTTTTTATAATAATTAACAAAATCTAAATGTTGAACAATTTCGATTAGATTAATAATCTCCGTAGTGACGAATTAAGTTGTTTTCTTATTTGGGAGCCTCAAAACGACGTCGTTTTGCCTACGTGACATACATTCAACATGTGTCACGTTTTCAAAACGACGTCGTGTTGCGTACGTGACATAGGTTTAACCTGTGTCACGTACTAAAAACGACGTCGTTTTACATAACATTCACAAACCTGTGGCGTGTATCCCAAAACGACGCCGTCGTTTTGTATAACGATGACTGTCTTCAGTTTTGTGTTTGGTCTGTCTCTGAGAGCAGCCGCACACGGCGAGAGAGAGGAGGCGATGATGAAAATGGATTCGAGTTTCCGGTGGAGGAGGCACGAGGAGAGAGGAAATAGAAAGGGGCGGTGGCCATGGCTGTCATTGTTGATTTCTCTACTGGAAAATCAATCGGAGAGTTTCAATTGCTGAATACAGCGGTGACGGAGATTGTGCTTCAGATGAGCGAGGTATTTTTACTTATGATTGAGCTCTTGTGATTATAATTTCACGTTTCTTCCAAGTGAATTGATTTTGGTTCAGTTTGTACGCAATTTTTTAATAGCTGTTCGAAAAACAAAAGATTTGACTCGTAAATGTAAAATTGGGAAGTGAAATGTGGAATTCCAACTTATCACTGGTTTTTTCTTGTTTAATTATATATCCACCTACTCTATAAATTTCTACCATTGATTTCTTGAAGGTGGAAGGCGGCAGGTGTAAGGTAATTAAGGATATTCTAGCAACTTGTAACGGATTAATTCTGGCTACGTGTAAGCAGAATGGAGGCTTTCTAGTATTCAATCCGGTGACTAGGAAGCTTTCCGCGCTTCCATTAGGCACTACTCTTTCCGCGCTTCCATTGGCTCCCTTCTAGTGGCCGTTGCGAGCAAATCGTGTCTATGGGTATTGATGACGAGAAATTTCGCACTACAAGTCTTCCTATTAGCAGCACCCCGAATGACAGACTAGTTGAGATTGATGGATACCTAAGTTTTGTTACTCATGTGGAGTTCCATAAATTAGATGTGTGGATGTTGAAAGGATTGGATGGGGAAGATTGGGTGAAGCGGCATATAATCATGACTATAGGGTAACAGATTTGGTTCCCCTTTCCATGTGGAGGTGTGGTAGAGAATTGATCTTCAAGGTAAAGGGACAGGCTTGTTTTTATGTTTATGATATCGAAAAGGAAGAGATGAGTACTGCTGAAATGGAGGGAGATGCTCCTGGTAAACGCCAACATTATCTGCCTCATTTGAATACCCTTACTCCTGGGGAGTGGCTTGGATAGGATCCTTTTGTTTCGGTAATATTTATACTTAGTTTTGGCCAAGCGAAGTGTTTTGGAAAGTATGAACTCAATAAATCAAGATCCTCGACTTGATTCTGTTCTTGTTTCGTGCTTTGTGGTTATTTTGTATAAATTCAATTGCGATTTCCACGAACTATAATTTGTGAATGATCTACAGACTTGGTAATTTATGCAATGAGCGAAGTGTTCAGATGTTATGATTTAATCTATGGGATGGAAGTACATATCGACTGCCCGACACTCCTTTCCCTATCTCTCTTTCCTGGGTCACTCTGGCTTCGCTCTCATCCCAATCAATTCGAAGTTCAGGCTGGTAGTATTTGTTAACAGGCTGGACCAAATATCTAACATTCAAAACCTTCCTACACTAAAAGCCTTCCTGAGAGAGCAAGAGGCATCATGTGGAAGGTTCATGTGCCAAATATTCTGCTCTTTAATCATATACGTATGGATAATCTGTTTGTTTCAAATGGCAAATGGTCCAACATGCCTGACTAGACCGGTCTTCGAAAAACATAAGATTTTACTCGTAAATGGTGATATCAAATTGGGAAGTGAAATGTGGAATTCCAACTTATCACTGGTCTTTTCTTGTTTAATTGTATATCCACCTACTCTATAAAGTTCTACCATTCTTTAGCTAAGGTAATTTCCATGCTCTATGTTGTGGATTTAGAATGTTCGTTTAGTAGCTATCTTGTCGGCTTGCAGTTATTCTAGATGTGTTGACGAAGCACTTCAAATATTTGAGTCAATGGAGAGAATATGGAACTCGGCCTTCATATGAGCACCACTGTTGCATTGCAGACATGTTAGGGAGAGTTGGGAGGGTGGTGGAAGCTTATGAGTTTGTCAAACAATTGGGTGAATAGGGTAATAACTTCAGAATTTTAGGATCCCTTCTTGCGGCTTGTAGAAAGCATGGAGAATTTGAATTAGGAAAAACTGTTGCAAATAAGTTGCATCAAATGGAGAGGGGGAAGGGCTTGTCAGATTATCATGTTTTGCTGTCCAATATACTTGCAGAGGAAGGGCATTGGGAGTATGTTAACATAGTGAGAAAAGGGATGCGGGAAAAGGGTTTGACAAAGGATGTTGGCTGCAGTTGGGTTGATGTGGCTGGTTGTGTTAGAGATCAAAAACACCCTACGTGTTATGAAATATATGAAACGTTGGAACAATAGGCTTTAAAGATGAAAAACGCTGATTATAGGCCTGGCCTTGGTTCTGAAATAGGCACGATTTCCGAGTTTGAGGAAGGAAGGACATTACATTCTAGATTTTGGTGGCATAGATATTCAGTTACATTGTGTGTTTTGTGTTTGTTTTCACTCGGAGAGGATGTTGATGTTTGTTTCTCATTTGCATTACTTCTTCGGTTAGAAACGACAACGGAGGTATCGAGTTGTGGGAGGTTGGATTGGATTGGTGAGAAGCTTGTTTCAATGAGTTTCCATATTTGGAACATTTTTTCAATTCCCAAGTCATATCGTTTAGATTTATGAGTATAGATGCATATTCCATATCATTTTGTTTCTAAACGGTAGATTCTTAACCTTCAGATTGAGTCTCCCGTTTTTGGTGTTTGCCCTGACATCACAGATGATAATTTTGTAAGGATGAAAATTGAAGTCTTTGTTTTCTGCTTATACCCTGTATATTTGTTTTCCTTGCCTAATGTTTTTAGGCATCTGCATCCCAATTTTAAGCTTCTGTATTCAAACAAAATTATGGAAATATTATGACCCCCGAGTCGAGTGTATGTTTGAGGCACGGCTGGAGGGTGCACAAGAGTGGCTTGTAGTATGGATGGCAGAAGGTAGGTCCTGTGAACCTAGTTTACCAAACATGGTTTTTGGACATCTCATATGTATAGAGGACAAATGGAAACACCAATGGCGTTATTAAATATATTGTAGGTTTACGGTAATCGCCCACTTGTCGAACAGACTCAGAGAAGATGGTCTGGGGAGAAGCTACAATGGATTGCAGACGCCTTCCGATGATAATGTGCAGTTTGATACAACAAAAAACCGTTTCTTGGCTGCCGGTGATAACCATGTTATCAAATTTTGGGAAATGGACAGCGATAATCTCTTGACGAATTGTGATGCTGGGGGAGGTTTACCCGTAAGTCAATTCCGATGATAATGTGCAGTTTGATACAACTAAAGTATACTTTTGTTGTGGGGTCTGTAGGGTCTATAGTGTACTCTATACTAGTCATAAGTGCTAGTTTATTCACATTCTTATCTCATGGTCTTAGACTTAGTCCTATAAGAATTAGAAGATCCATGCAATATATGTATTTGACAGGTTGAGTACGATATTATGTTAGGCATAATGCAACTTGGCCTTGGGTAATAATTTCGAAGCATTCCAAGTCGGATTCGTAAATTTTTTCTTTTTCTTTGCTTCTCAACGCCAATTTCTTTTACCACTCTCAGATTAATGTTGCAAGTTGCCACCACGGAAGACACGCTCTGAGCCCCGAAACTTTTTTTTTTTTTTTTTGCCTTATGCTACTCGATCTTAAATCTTAATTTGTTAATTCCTGCCCCTTTGCTCCTATTTTAACACTTGCACCCCTATCTGTTTGTTGCACTGATTTTCCTGCAAGGCTGCAACTACTGTCATTTAAAAAAACCTGCCATTTAGGCCGTGTTCAGTTGCCAAAGGCTGTATCCTTTTGTATACACATTTAAACGTGAAATAACTAAATATTTTTGAACTCAGTGATATAACTAAATTGGAAAGCTTTTTATTACCCTGGCCCACCTTGAAACAATTTAGCAATATTTCTTTTGAGTTTCTTGATGGTCTCTAATATCAATGAGCTACTGGGGCTTTCATAGGTGAGTGTTTATACACATACGCGATAATTCCAATTGCAAAACCTTGGTTATTCCCTTGTTTTGTTGGATGCTGAAGGATTAAGGTTTAGAAATCAGGCCTTTTGAACACTATACAAAGCAGTGCACTTGAATCATCTCATTTCACTTGAGGAAATAAGTATTGCTTTTTAAAACTAGAGTAGTGTTCTGCTGTCACTGAGAGATGGGCATTTCTTTCACTCCTAGGTGTGTTTTTATTTAACTAGTTTCACTTTGAGATTACTTTGATACTATTGGTTGCTGTTGTTCCAGTTATTTGGGGGATTCTTCAAGAAAATGAGAACGAACGGGGGTGACCCAAGGCAAACCAAGAACCACAAACTTCCACGAAACAACCAAAGTTCTTGCTTGTTAACAGCAGTACAAGAGAGGGCATCTCTAAATAAAGATAAGGCACGCAAGTCTGCTGATATTAAGTGGGTGTCAGGTGGGACATTTTCCTTATGATTTGATTTTCCAGATCCTCCTCCTACTTCCTGCTGAATCTCTCCACAGATCGAGTTTTGTATGCAAGGAATGGTTCAGTTTGATTAACAGCTCGAAGTTTATTGAAGCTTACTCCCGTCAATCTGAGACTGTTTTCATCTTTCTGAATAAGACCTCCCCTACAAGGCCGAAGAGTTTTAAAATTGAATCCAAGCTTGGTCTATCAGATAACTTTAATATATTTTCAGAATTTCCAGAAAAACGTGTGTAGAATTAGCTATATAATCTTCAATCATCAGTTCTGAGTTTTCCTCACATAATCCGTCAATTTTGGTACATTTCGAAGAATCTTGAACAAGGAAATATTTTTTTGAATATGATTAGAATAGAGTCTGTGTTCGTGTTTGATAATAGATTTATGGTGTTTGACTTACACTGTATAAGCCAATTTTGCATCTCCTTTCTCAATAAGTTTACTAAGCGAATTTTGTTTTCTACGGAAACAAACAGGTCTACAATGAGGCGACAGGAAGAAGCAAGAAAATAGGAGATCAGGATGGTGTTCATCCAACTGATGCTAGAGTTTCTCCGTGAGCAGAAGACTTATTGATGATGCAACCTGCTTTCTTCACTTAGAGATTGTAGCTTATCTAAGAAAATTTGGCAGCAGTTGGTCCATCCCTCGTATCCATCGATTCTTCACTTTGCTTACATAATGTAATTTCCAGTTATCTTCCTGGTGAATGAATGATTACGTAAGGTGTTTGCAATTCGGTTGAAAAACAGGCTTCGATTTTTCAATGTTCAATGAGCCTCGTATCAATTTGATGGAGAGTGTGGTGCCCTGTTAAATTCCGAGTTTAGCTCTTGGACTTGTCTGAAAGGAAAATATTTAAGATGATCAACTCATTACTCGTGTTGTTCGACTCACTTATTAGCCCTTTTTAAAATCTAAATTGCATAATCTAAACATAGCTCATTAGGTGAAGGCAATATCTAATTAAAGCTGTGATTCTTGTAAAAAAGCAAACCAATAGGCAAATATAAGAAGGAAATCACTAGGCAAATTGAAGAAGCTCTATATTCCATACCATAGAATAATCGTAAAACTGATAAAAACATTGCATACTTCAACTAATATATATATCTGCAATTTGTTGAAAGCTTCTCCGAGAGACATGGTTCGTTCAGGTGCACCATCCCCCATTACAAATGAAACAATGAATACCGATCAATTAATTACATCTACAGCTCATATTTCTTTTGTTTCTCATTCCTCTTCCTCACAACACACACATGACAAACATACGGTCTTACAACAATGTGTACTCTCTTGCTCCTTGTTATGCCGTAGGTATTCCTTGGCCTGACATGTTTTTGAGCCACAATAGGGTTAGAGGGTCCAATAGAGACATGTCTTTTTTCTGCTGCTTCAAAAACTCTTCATTGGAAAAAGAAGACACCGGCGATGGTTCTTCCATATGTGCTTCCAATTCTTCAACTGTTAAACCATTCCAATGATCATCACTCATCCTCGGCGAATAACTTCCTTGCCTATCCTTTTCCCAAATCGCTAAGAATTCTTCAATTGTTAAATCATTCGGATCATCACCCATCGTACAACTCTGTTTTTTCTGCTGCTCCAAAAACAAATCATTGGAAAAAGAAAATCCTTGCGGTGGTTCTTCCGCAGCATGAAACGTATCACTCTCCTGATTACTTCCTTGCTTCTCCTCTTCCATAAGTGCTTCCAATTCTCCAGCAGTTAAATCATTCGAATCATCACTGATCCTCGTTGAATGACTTCCTTGCACGATGTCCTTTTCCCAAAGTGCTTCAAATTCTTCCGCTCTGGATCCGCCGTCCCCATTTGGTGTCCCCCTTTGGTGTCCTACCCCTACACTGCTGCCATGTGGCACACACTAAAAATCGTTTAAATCCTTTAATTCCTTTAATTATTTTTTCTTTTAACGGGAACACCCATTATTCCGTTAGACCAATTTCCTCCGTTAGACTAGTTTCCTCCGTTAGAACACATTCCAAAGCCGTCAGAATACCAAAGGGGTAGAAGTCCAAAGCTTTAGATCACTTCCTTTACTGGAAAAAAGAAGCCGCACGACCTCTGTTTTTTTTTTTTGCAAGGTCTGGAGGTTTTTAGGGTTTAATAGTTAGAGAGGGAAACAAAGCATGGAGAATCAAGGCAATGGCTCTTCTTCTCCCATCTCGTGTGAGGTAAGTCATCTTTTGAATGGTAGCATATTGTCTAGAATCATGCATAT
>JAXBDA010001839.1:0-49413 GCA_036023075.1 Gaultheria prostrata | reverse complement strand
TTGTTGTAGGTCGTATTTACCACTAACTGAGGTCCTTTTTACCAGATTCCGAGAGATGGATGATAATGACGTGATAGATTTTGGTGACGATTCTAGCGATGATGATGCATATGATTTTGATTTGCCGAAAGAAGAAGATGATATTCAGTTGGATGAATTAACAGAAGAATATGATGATAGATACGACAATATTTGGTTGGATGAATTAACGGAAGAAGATGTGTATAAAAAGAAATTTGATTTGCCGGAGGATGGACTCATTTCTCTAACACACAAATACTTAAGTTATGAAAGCATAGACAATCTAAACCACTCAACTTAGTAGTTTCCTCTTCTCGCCAAGTCACTTAGATTGCAGATGTTAAATTTAGATTTTTGATGTTTTTATTCTAAACTCAGCTGAATTAATGTCAAACGAAAAAATTCGTGAATTGGTGTTTCTTTACCTGTAGCCGTCCGAATGAAATTAAACCAGGCACAGATGATTAAGGACATTGGGTTTTTGGTGTAAAGGAAGACAACGCAAAAAGATCTGTACAATCATTTTACGGCTCAGATATCTGAACTTCGAAATTGTGGATCATTTATCCAGATTAAACTTTTAAACTGATGTAATATGCAAGTTGATCTGTATTTCTGAAGTACTATATACTAACAGCTGTAGTAACTTTGTCCAGATTTCAGTAAGCAATTCCTATATCAGTGGTAAGTACGTTCAAAATCTAGTAAATATACCATATCTTTGTGGTAAGTACGCCCAGAATCTAGTAAAATACCATAGCTAAATATTTCATATATAAGTATGTCCAAATTCAAGGTGTCGAGGTCGCGCTTGAGGGCTTTCTCGATGAGTTCGGCGAGTTCGGTGTAGTGGGAGTCGAGGAGGGCGACGAGGATTGAGTTGGGCTGATATGGGTTTGTCTTTGGGCGTCGTCGGTGGGTTTGTTTCCGATCTGAAGAGTTGAGAAGGTTGAGAGAAGGAGGAGTCAAGCAATGGAGAGTGAGAGAGTTACAGCTTCACCTTGCTGCAATGGTGGGGCGATACCCATGGTGGGGCGGCGTCTGTTGTTTCAGAAGAGAGGAGAGAGAGGCTTTGCTTGAGAGAACAGTGAAATATTTAGGGCTTTCAAAAAAATTTCAACAGGTTCATCTGGTTATAGGAGAGAGAGGGGTGGGAGTGATGAAGGGCTAGGATTGAATTAGGAGATCTAATGGTCAAAAAAATTGGGGGCACCGGTGCCCCAATACCGCTTTGGGGCACCACAGCCTAATCCTATTGAGAGAGGATCCACTGTCCTTTTTTACGGACTTGGTCTCCAAAAAATTTACTTATAGGTTTCTAAATATAGAGATCTACACCTTCATTTTGGTCTCCAAACCTCTAAAAGGATGATGGATCCTCTGAAAAGTACAAAAAGTTGAAGAAAAAAAGAGTTCAATTACAAAATCTCCCCTCGATACGTCACATCCGGCCTTTAAAATTCAAAAGCTTGATTGAAGATGCTTTCAAATGAGAAAAACTTTAGTGCGGACCGGGTACTACGTGGCTTTAAAATAGAACCTCTTCAAACCAGTTACGGAATGATCCTTTTATGAACTCCCTTTTGCTGATGCTCTTAAACCAGGGATTCAAAAGCAGAGTCGGGACTCGGGAGCTGATAGAGGACCAGAGAAAGACCTTGTACGCTCTTATTTTGTGTTGCAGCAGCTACTTTAATCAACTTAGACTGATTAGCTCACTTGAGTTCTAATTTTTTCATAGTTGTCTTCCTTCCCAATCAAGGAACAACTACAGAGACGGGCTTTGTGAGACTTCTTTAGTGAGCTTTCCGGCAGCAAAGGAGAGTTAAAAACACCCTTACGCGTAGCTTGTGTCCACGGCAGATGTACCCTATTTGCACCAAGCTTTTCTCCATTCAAACACCACAAACTTTTGCAAAGTCAATGCATCATAGTAAGAAATAACGAATTATATATTCTAAAGTCTAGCATACACTTTTGTCACATGTCCAGTCACATAAAATATAGCAACCTAAGTCGCATAATGTGCGTGCACGAATGCAAGTGTGAATTTCTTTCATAAAATTCTCAAATTAAATAAATTCGATAGAGTGATGACTGATAGCACAAATGCAAAGCGAGAATTTAGGGTGGGAGTAGAGGGTCTACCGAAGGATTATGTGACGGAGGTCACACCTAAACTTAGTCCTAAAGGATTGTGTGGGAGCTAGAATTTATTTTTTTAACCGTAAACATAACCATGCATTAAACAGATAAAAAGTTACAAAGGCAACTTTGCACCAGATTGTGAGCATCTCTCAATTAATCACACTAAAATAATCAAAACAAGAGACAAAATCTAGGATATCAAGAACAATATTCCTAATAACCATACTTGTATCCGAAATATTACACAAAGCAATAACAACCTCTACATTATCCGTCAAAAGTTGCAGCTTCCTAATACCGGCAGATTTAGCCCACCTCAAAACTTACAAAACCGCCAAAGCTTCCACGCCCATAGATGATAACGCATGAACCCATGAATAACCTTAAACAAACTGCCCATAACACCATGCTGCAACTCCTTTACAAACCTCTTTCTTCCAAGCTCCATCAACGATCACCAGTGCCGGCCCCGACATTTGGGTTGCCTAAGCCCGACCTCAAGCTTGGTTGCCCCCTTAGTATTAAGTACTTCCACCGCCCCAAATTGCTTATCCCTTTTGGGAAATCATGAGAAATTAATTACACAATTTTTGGGGGGAATAATGTACTTATGAGAATTTTTTACACCAATTTGTTTTGCTCAACTAAGTCATGAATTTTGCAGTTCAAAAAAAAAAAAAAAACTACGGTATGAATTTTGAATGGGACATATTTTTTTCTACATTAAAAAATGCTTTTCTACATAAAAAAGACTTAATGTTACACACGCCCCGTTAATTTTTAATTTGTTTTGGTCATTCACTTCGTTAACTTAAAAACACTAAAAGAAATTATATATTAGAGGCCAACTATCTCAAAGATGTCTGAGAAGGTAAACAGATCAAACATAGTATTGTAGTTTCGTAATTACAATACAATAAATTTTGAAAAATATATATACAACTAGAACAACAAATGAATCAAACATATCAAAGTACTGCTTATATTTGTGTTTTCTCTAACTAATTAGGTTATCAACTTTACTCTCGTAAAAACACTATTTTCAAATAAAAATTATTGATTTAAAATCTTTTTATCAAAGTTTGTTGAGTACAACAACAATAATAGAACCTATCTAGTCCCCAATCATTCGGGGTATGGGCAGAAGATGATTGGAGACAGACCTTACCTTTGGCAGTATGCACAAAGTGGTTGCTCTCAGAATACCACTAAAACAAGGCCCCCCTAAACCTCCAAGAACCGAGGAAAAGTTAGAAGTAAAATTAAAATAAAGTAAGAGAAAATAAAGAACATTCGTAAAAATATTTATGATTTCAAAGGATATGAACCCCTTGAACTCTACAACCACTAAAACATAATTATGATAGATCAACTGTCGTAAACCAATAAACATTTATGGTATAAGAGTTATTTTTATCTACCATTGATAAAAAAAAAATAAAACAAAAAGTTAATTGGCCAAAAATGCGAACCAATAAACATTTATGGTGTAAGAGTTATTTTTATCTACAATAGATAAAAAAAAAAAAAGTAAATTGGCCAAAAACGCGTCTAGGAGGTTTTGAACCCTGCCTATCTGGTTTTCATTAGTGTGCACTGACCAACGCAGCCAACAACATCCTTGGGATAGAACCCGGAATAATTTCCATACAATATGTGTAAAGACCTGTATTTTTAAGTATTTTCCGGAAATAATAGTGGGGATATATGAGGAAATAAAAATAGAGTAAAATGGGTCAATGTGGAGTTTGTAATTGCATAGGGGTGTATTTTAAACACATTCTAAACATGAGGTGTGAGAGTGTATATACACATGCAGTGGCTGATTTTTTTTTAAACACACACACACCTTCTCACTCTAAAATAGGCCGGCCCTCTCTCCTCTTGTCCCTCTCTCAAAAATCTTCCACAAACTCTCTTCAAATCTCAACCAAAATCCAATTCCTTTAAGGTTCTACAACAAAATCACCTCCTCTACGTGATTTGGGACTCGGGTTGCGTTGGTTTCGCCTTGGAAGGAGGCATTTTGGGTTTGGAAGCTCAAGGTCTAGGGTTTTGCTTTCTCAACTCATTTGGAGCATAAATCTTGAGGTAGGGGATAAATTTCTACTCCCTCTAGTTGTATGTTGTTGATTTGTAGCATATATTCTTGCATTGCTCTCAAATTTCTAGTAAAACTTGTTTTTCAACATTGAAATGGGTTTCCTCTTGTTGGCTCCTTAATCCACACACTTGGTTGTTTAATCTCTAAATTGATACATGTTTGATCCTCCCACCATGGTTATTTGTTGATTAGAACACCTAGTTTGAGCTTAAACCATCACATTTGGCTTTGGGTTGAAGTTTCATGCTTTAGGAAAAATTCACAGAAAATCTGGGTTTCTCCACCCGATCGTCCAAAATCCTACAACCGGTTGGGTGCTTCTGAAAATTTCGCTCGAATCTGTCTCTGCCCAACCAGTCGTGCAAAAACCCTCAACCGGTTGGGGTTCTCTGAAAAATTGTTCTTGTCTCTGTCTTGGCCTAACCAGTTGGGCAAAAACCACCAACCGGTTGGGAAACGCTGAAAAACTGTGTTTTCATCCTTTATCCTCCCCTTGAATATTTGACACATCGTACATCCCTCCAACCTTATTTTGTCAACATTTGGGTAATTTAAAGGAGTTGGTTTGGCACTTTGATGAAAATGATAACGATTGGACAAAATGTGAAGTTTTGAAATGGGTTCTGAATCAAAAGTGTTTTATGGATAAATGTGAATACTATGGCCACCATTCGGTGTGTCCCTAACCATGGGTGCACAGAGCCCACGAAATCCGGCAGGGGTGCATGGAGCCCAAGAAATCCGGCAGGGGTGCACGGAGCTCACGAAATTCGGCAGAGGGATTAATTCCCCATTAAAAACAAATGGATATTTTGAGAAGTGTTTGGAAATGGAATATTTCATGAAAGATACGGCATGTTGGTATAATTGGATACTTGGATACATTTTTGAACATCCGGGTACTAAATTTGACACTTGGATACTTTCTTGGACACATGAATATTTCTTGGGATACTTGGACACAATTTTGGACACTTGGGTACTTGGCGAACCTTTATCTCTTGTTGTAATCCTCCGTTTCATCTTTTGTTCGTCTCATTCATGGTAATCCTATTCATGTGCACTTATCACCTTTATACACCTAGTGTTAGTAGAATTATTTCCTACTGGGCTAGTGAGCTCACCCTATCATTTTCAGGTACATAGCGTGGAGCATGAGATTGGATGCTTGTGGAGTGATGCATTACATGGAGCTTATACATGCATGAAGTTATTTTTCCATCTTATAACTAGTATTTTTGGTAGATGGCAATGTAACTTCTATTTATTCAATCTTTTGACTTATTGAACTTATGTAATAACTTTAAACCTTACTTATTGGGTACTTATGCATTCGGGTACGGTATGGTACCGATAGTGAACCGTTGACTTATGTATGTAATGAAACATTGACTTAGACCTTTCAATGGAAAATTGTTGACTTTTGACTCGTTCCACGTGGATATTCGTGATATTTTGTTTGTTAAAAAACAGGGCATGACAATATGTATATCTGCAGGATTTTTTATTTTTTTTGGTTGCCCTAGCCCGGAGGCTTACCCCTGGGCCGGCCTTGACGATCACCCTCTCCACCTGCCCTGCATCCTCCTGGCAACCCATGCAGAAAGAATACTTTCTCCCATTGCAAATTCTTCCATAAGTCCTGTCCCTTGCATAGAGCGAGCACAGAAGGCGAGAGTAGAAGCAGAGAATCCTACCGAAAGATTTATGTGAGCTAGGGTCACACTCCAAGTCCTTTGCTGTTGTTGAGTTAGGTCATAGACTCTTACGTCAGGGAATGTAGATAATTAACTTAAACCAAAAAGTAGGGATCAAGGCCTACTAAATGAAACCATGACAACAGCGTGGTACAAAATCTGGCTTGTCTGAGGTAGAATTTACCATTTATTTTTGTAGTCTCCTCAACAGAATTTATTTTGGATATCACAGTATGTTGATCACTTTTGTATTATTATTATTTTTTTGATGCAACGGAATATACCACTTCTGTATTATTGCTCACTTCGATTATGTGCATGTTAAACATACTCAGTTTGGGTGCAATACAGTACTATTTGGAATCCAATTTATTTTGGAGCTTCATTCACTATTATCTTAATCAATATCTACATATAAACATGTACCAAGTTTCAAGGTTATACAAGTTCTTATTATTGGTTGTTTCCATATTTGGAACCAGATCCTGTATCCAACCTTATTCTCCATAATAAAACCCAGAACCTAAGCAAAACTCCAATATATACCAGTCCCTAAATCCCACAATTTGTAGTTAATTACGAAAAGTCATGGTTCTTTGAAGTGGTGCTGGAAAAATTCAAAAAATTAGGTTCGTTAGTGCTTTATTTTTCGACTTGAAAGATGACACAACTTTCTGTAATAGATTAAGTCATGGAACGAAGGGAGTCATTAGATAGAGGGAGAAAATAAAATTCATATAAAAAAAAAAAAACATGTTAAGATCAATCACTAACATCTATTGCACCAGAGGTAACAAGCAGCAAAAGCAGCATATTAGATTTGAAAAACAAACAAACAATATTCTAAAAGCCATGCTTTTATGTAATGGAATAAAACTTAATTTATTATTTATTAGTCTATTTTATTCATTTTTATGAGAATCTTTTATGGGCAATGTTTGCATGATATTATGGTATGTTGTGTATGTTTGTCTTTTTTTCTACATAGTAGTTGTTACAGTGTGTAGAGTACGGCATACACACAAAAGATTGGATCATCAGTTCTTGTGGAATACCCCCTCCTTCCAAATTGCTGGTCACTTTTGGGAATTCTAACTTTTTGACCAGACATGCAATAACTGCATTCAATAAATGCATTCACATTAAACAAATTCATTAATTTTCAACAATGCCCTTATATTTTCAACTTTTGAATGAAATGAAGGTTGTTGGTAAATAAGTTATTTTGGAAAATTGAAAAAATTTTGTTTTAATTTTTGAAAGAGGACTAACAATTTGGAACACCCCAAAATAGTATAAGGGACAAACAATTTGGAACGGAGAGAGTATAAGTTCTGATTCACAGTCTTAGATATAATTTGACATAAAGTTTGTAGCGCAATGTTTTAATCGGTCTGTCTTGACTACGAGGGACAGTTTCAACTCATTGTGCTAGTACATTTTGTGTGAATTGAATATGACCGCTTTAAGGTAATTGCCTTAACACTAACATTATAATACAATTAGAACTTTATGATTATTATGAATGCTTATGCTCTTACTCCAAAGATAATTAATAGATGGATATATTTAATATTGTTGACTTTGATTCATCAGAGAGTGGGATACTTTTAAGGATCAATAGTCTTGGTGAGTTGAGTCACAATATTACATATGTATTAGCCATTAATTACTAATGGCACCCACGTCCCGTAGGAATTGATGATACCCCATTGAGTAAGCTTATAAGTTTCGACTATGTCAAACCCTGCAAGTGGATATTTGTATCTCATGTAACGAATAAGCTAAGTGGAAGGTCTTAAGGTATTTCATAACATGTTGATTAAATAAAATTGTTGGTAATTTAATTTAATCAACGGGTATCCGTAAATTTAATGTAAGGAGATATTTAAGTATTTAAAACTCCATCTGTCCATGTTTGTTGGTCCACTTTCACTATTCCACAACTCTTGAATACATATCCTTCAAAATGAATCTCTAAAAATATGCAATATGGATCTTATTTGATAGATCTCAATTAGTCTATTTTATGGAAAAATTTCCGCCTTGAGCTGAACAAAGAGACAACTGTTGACCAAGAGCCACTACGCCGCTCCCCCCCCAGGAAGAATTGTGCTTTGCTCCCTCTTCCCTACACAAAATCAGCGCCTTCGTATTTGTGTCATACTGGTTTGTTCGCTCAAAGAACTACTGTTAGTAGGGGACAAGCAAGATGGAAGGATATCTTGAAACATGCGAGTAGAGTAGAATATTCATAACTAGTTTTTGTGTTGGGAAGACTGGATAGAGAAAAGAACTCTGGATTCCAGAAAGATGTGTAACTCCTCTTCTATTCCTTCTTTCTTTGGTTTGATGGGAAAAAAAATTATGTATTCTATTCCGGAATGTTTTAGATTGAAAAAGGCGCTACTGAACTACTACTGTCGTTTGTACTACTCAAGTACCAAATATGACCGATCCATGAGACTGCCTTCCTCACAAAGGTGAACTCCACTGAGTTTGCCTGACCAGAAAGACAACAAATTCTCCTTTAGGTGCATCTACTTCTTCCCGTCTAGCTAGCTAGCTCAAAAGGAGAGGCCTGCGAAAGCTTACTAAGCTCAACCATTTTAAATCATGAAAGCCATTATATGTTGAAATATATAGACAATTGAAAACATGACACGGATGCCAAAAATGAACCAACAAAAACGGAAGGAGGGAGTAATATCAAGCTCAAAATATAATTGAGATCAAGGACAAGAGTGCAATTATAATTCTATATTGGTGTGAATTATAATTTGTGAAATAAGAAATACATTCTTAAAAATTAGAGTTTCTTATTTACAAAAGGAGCCCAAACTTATTCTTGGTTAGTTATCTGCCATAGTCCTTGATAAGCCCCAAATGTTGTATATATTCGGGCTTATCTCGCTCGTTAAGATCACACACACGTGCATTTTGTGCCTTTAAACGATTGATTTTGCGCGAGTTGTGTTTTAGATGAGTTTCATAAAATTGGAGCTAAAAGGGCGTGTCCAAAGCTCCAAATAATCCCCGGTTGTATCCGGATGTACCCAAGGTCCCGCAATGCCGTGGAGAACAATCGCCGAAGCTTGGAAGTCGATTCAAGGAGCTTTGGAAGGCTCAAGGAAGGCCCGAAACAAAGGAACAAGAAATCTGGAGCTATGAGCCTCGAGGAAATCCGACACACTGATAGTAAAAGGCTTATTTCTCTCAACATACAAAGGCCATGAAGATGAGATCAATTAGGTTTGAAAGTAGACTTATAGAGCTTTCCAACGGTTCAAGAAACGCCGCATTGCGAGTTCGGATGAAGCCGGGGCTTGCCCGCGAAGTCGGGTAAAAAATCTGCCCGAAGGCATTGGTATCGATACCCCACTAATTGGTATCGATACCAAAGTGCCATTTTGTGCCAGAAAAAATCCAGCGCATTGGGTATCGATACCCCACTACTTGGTATCGATACCAAAGTGCTACGTGGGAAGAAATGAAGGTTGGTATCGATACCCAAACCCTTGGTATCGATACCAAGTGGTCCGACCAGCTATTTTGAGCAGCTTTATGACTTTCTATTTATGGAAACTTTCACCTTTAAGCTTGCTTTTAGGATATTTTGTAAAGGGAAAGAGTGTGATGTATATATCTCTCCCTCCCTCTTTCTCTCCACTCTCCTTCACTTTTAGTTTAGTTCTAGTTTTTAGGAGGAAAACCTCCATAGCTTGTAATTTGATTTTCCTTCAAGAACTCATGTAAGTTTCCATTTCTAGTTAATTTCTCTTGTATTAATGTTGTAGCTACACTCAAGATCTCTCTTTAAATCTAGTTTATTTCCGTTTTCATCGGTTAATTCTCGTTCTTCATTTTCTAGTCATTTCCTTTGAAAACTCAAGTTAGTAATGTTTGTTTGTTAATTTCTTAAAGTTTAATGTTGTAGGCGAGTCTAGGATCTTCATATAAAATTAGTTTTTAGAGTTATTCGTCATGTTCTTTATTTCCTTCAAATTTCTAGTCAAGTTTTCTAGTATGTTGTGTGAGTAGCTTACGTAGGCTTAGTCATGGGGTGATTAACACCCCGTGATTCCGGTTGATTCGCTCTCCTCGCCATGTTATACACATTGTTTCTTTAGCAAAGGGATAGGAATAATTTTATGTACCAAAGACCTGGTTTGTTAATCTCTTTGATCACGCGTAGCCAATGGTTTATCTACTTGGCACGTGTGATGCTTAGGGCGATGTCAACTCGACCGTTTGCCAAATGAACCGAAAATTCATAGTCTTTGCAAAACACCATTTCTAGTTTAAATGAGTTTAAGTTCCAAATCTTCCGTTCGGAGATGTTTAACGACATCTCCGAGCCGGTTATTTTAGAGGAGAATGAATTGACCCGAGTCATGGGTGTTGAAATCCCCTAGACCTTGCCTTAGTTTTAATTAGTCTTTTCATATTCCGAGTCGTTCTCGAAGTTGAGAGAATTCCACCCCAAATCACAAATTCAAAGTTTGCCGCTTTAAGGCTAAAAACCATCACGCGCAAGATAAATTTCACGCTCGGTACGTTCGGTCCCTGTCGATTCGATCAGGTCTTACCCGTAACTTGCTAACTCCGACACTAGCCCTACGCTTTGGGCACACTATTAAATAACAAAGTACGGAGCAAAGCAGTCCTATAAAGATATTATTATGTTCTCTAAGTCTCACACAACCATTCAGAATACTAGAGAGGCTATGAGAGAGAGAACAATGAGACCATATAAGAGTCCACGCTTGGCAACGTGATTGAGGTACAAGGGATTACGGCAGAAGATCGCGAGGTACTATCGAGTGGAGTTTTTAGCGTACAGTAATCAGGTCTGTAGAGTTCAACAATGAAACAAGTCAACCAACAAGAGTTGAGGTAAAACCCTGATTCCGCTATGTAGGGTTTTGCATTTTTTTTTTTGTCTAATATGTACACGTCATTATTAGGTTCCGGGATTTGGTTCCCAATAATTACCACCAAGGTGGCAGCTTAGTGGTTCATGGCTTCTTCACAAGTGATTTGAGTGGTCATGAGTGTCATGCCCTCGATTTTCATCAACCAAAATACAGTTTCATGAAATGGACAAATGACTCTTCTCTGTATGCCCCTTTAACCAAATCATGCACTCCAAGCACATCAATTCATACTCCGTAATTTGTACCTGAAAATGATTGGGTTGAGCTACAGTACTAGCCTAGTAGGAAAATTCTCTATAACCGCTGAATGCATATGAGATGAGCACGTAGGAGATAATGTAATAAAAGTCAATCAACGAATGAGAAAAATCAAGATAAGATCTATTTGAGAATTTAGGTGTCCTTGTATTCATATAACCTCATTTCGTCAATGAAAATCCTTTGGTAAAGTCTAAAGTGTCCACATAACTATTTCATCCGTTTTCCTCTGTCATTCCAAAACCATTGTTATCCACATTTTCAAAACCGAGTATTTTGGGACCCGTGTTTTCCTGTCGAGATTTACCGGCCTCGTTACCCATGCCTAGGGACACACCGAATGGTGGCCCTAGTAATAACAATCCACTTTAAGTCAAATACTTCGTTCTTCTCAAAATTACCAAGTGCCCCTTTTTGTGTCCATCAAAACGTGTTTCATTTTGTTCAAACTCTGGCCATCAGAGTCATCATGGGTCAGGCATACGTGGGTAATCACAAGTGTCATGTACCCGCAAAACAATTAACGAAACAAATATTGTGTTTAACATGATTATCCAAACAAGTTTTGAAGGGCAAACAAAGGATATTTCAAAAGTACAATCGAATAATCCAATCGGAGGCCAAGGGAGGGCCAATCAAGCAACCCGATCAACAAAACAATCGAATGGAAGTTTCTGTACAAATCATCCGGACAGTCGGGCAAACCCGTCTGGACGAAAATGGCCGAATTTCAGACTGTGAACTGCATGATAACTCCCAAATAGTGTATATATCGGGGCTTATCTCTCTCGTTTTAATCACACAAACACGTTTATTTTAGCTTTATATGATTGATGTTGCGCGAAGTTTTATTTTTGTGAGTTTCGGGCAAAACAAGAGTTTAAGGCGTTTGAAGCGTTTTAGGAAGCACCCCAAGAATAAAAAGACCAAGTACCACATGACACTCCGCTACCGAGCCTCACGAGCCAAGAAATAAAGAATTGGCTAGAGTTCGGGAAGCCTAGAGGTCACGAGATCAAGCCGGAAGGGAACCTTGCTATCGGTACCAACTGGTTGGTACCGATCACGTACCGACCGAAGCCGGGGACCCCCCCCAAACGAGGAATCCGAACCGTCCATCCTTCTCAGAATCAAATTCCGAGTGGGTTCACACTGGAATCAATGCCATCAGACGGCCTTAAGAGCTCGATCTAAAATCACCCCATTTCATCCAAAATTTTGAAATTTTGGATGAAATGGGGTGATTTTGGATCGAGCTCTTAGGGCCGTCCGATTGCAACTATTCCCGCGTGGTCCCACTCAGAATTTGATTCTGAGAAGGATGAACGGTTTGGTTTACCGTTTGGGACCCACAAGGGGGTCTCCGGTGCCGGGTACATGGTCGGTACCCCTTGTAGCCAAGGGGTGACCAAACAATGAAGATCCAGCCTAGAAGGTTTGAGTATCGATACCTCCTAATAAACAGGGTTGTATCGATACCTCCTAAAGAGAGGTATCGATACCTTTACTCCCATCCACGATCAGAACAGGGGGTATCGATACCCCTTTTATGAGGTATCGATACCCAGCATGCTACGGGGAATTTTTGTAAAAGTTGGTATCGATACCTATCGTCTTTGGTATTGATACCAGGCCTATTTCTAATATTTTTTAGCTACTAAGTTTCTACTTATGGGTATGTTTTAGGATATATTTGTGAGAGTTTTTGGCTTTGTATATATAGCCACCATCTCTCTCTCTCTCTCTCAGCTTTAGTTCAGTTTTAAGATAAAAAGCTCCTTAGCTCTCAAGGTTGTATTTTCTTCAAGAAGTCATGTAAGGCTTTATTGTTCGTTAAATTCTCGTTTGTTAAAGTTGTAGCTACACGTAAGATCCTTTATAAATCTAGTTTATTTCCGTTGAATCATGTTCTTTATTTCCTTTATATTTTTGGTCATGATTTTCATTCCCATGTTTGAGTAGTCTCATAGGCTTGGTCATGGGGTGATTAATACCTCATGGCATGGGTTGTATCTAGCTCTTCTCAAATACATGCGAACATCTCTTGTTTCATATAGTGTTAGGTTCATGTTCATGTATCAAAATTTAGGTTTGTTAATCTCATTGATCTCTCGTAGCCAAAGGTTATCTGCCTTGGCATGTGTGATGCTTTGAGCGATGTCAATCTAGATGTTTGTCGAATTGGCTAAAAGAACACCCTTTCTAGTAAAATGGTTTTAGTATCTAAATCTTCTGTTCGGGGCATTTGATTATGTCCCGCGCCGGTTATCGAGAGAAGAACGGATTCACCTAAGTCATAGGTGTTATGAACCCCTACACTTCGCCTTAGTTAAATTAGTTATTTTAACCGTTTCCAAGTCTTTCTCGAACTTAAGAGAAATCCACCCCCAAATCACAAACAAAAAGTTGGTCATCTTAACGTTGAAAACTCATTTGCAAGTCAACTCTTACGCCGGTCACATTCGGTCCCTGTGGATTCGACCCCAGACTTCCGGGTATCATGCTACGTATGACCTAGCCCTACTCTTCGGGCAATCTTTTCAACAATGCAAAGTTGGGTCGTAAGCACTACAATTTTGACAGATTTTGGTCCAAGCAAAAATGGTTCGATCTAAATAGAAATCAAGCACAAATAAAATTAATAAACACTTGGAGAATAGAGAAAAGATCCATTCTTCAAAGATTGAACTCCAATCAAGCTCCAAACGCAAACCCTAGCTTTCCAAACCGAGACCCACCCAAAAATGATCTTCCGAAGCTTTTCCTTGCGAAACCCGAGCTCAAATGGTAAGAGGGTGAAGGATTGAGAGTGGATCTATGTGAATTTTGAGTGTAGGTAATGGAAGTGAGGAGAAATGAGAAAATTCAAGAGAGGGATAGAGAGGAGAGGGCGGGGCACTTGAGGGGGGAGAAATGAATTCTCTCCCAAACATTGTTTATATAGTCCCAACTATACACACCCCCCTCCACTTATGAAAGTGCTACCAACAAGTCCCAAACAAGTCATTTATTCACATTGACTCCACATGTAAACATTAAAATGCGATTTCACACTACTCCCAAATGTTATTTTTCGAAAAGCCCTTTTTAAATTTACAAGTCTTTACAAAGAGGTCTAAGGATCAAGTCATGTGGTCAGCGCACCCACAGACTTAGCTCTCCTGCAAAGCCTGAATGTCTTACACCCCACCAGGAGGCCCAAATATGTTACACTAGCCCTTGGTGGGCAGATAGAAGATACGGTCCTTTCAGGGTTCATAGCGGCCTGAAGTCGATCATGCCTGGGAGAGCACAGCTACGCCTGGTTGCCTTATACTCCACCCTTTTTTATTAAAAAAAACAAACAGGCTCACATTGGATTGCTAAATGGATTGCTGGTAGACGATCATACTTCTACATATAGTTTTCAAGAGAAACTTTTGATGTACAGTCCTAAATGGATTGCTGGTAGACGATCCTACATCCCAAACTATTGCGCATCACATTGTAAGAGAGTACCAACTGACCTCAGAGTGGGATTTTCCTTGGTACAAGCCCCCTAGTACTCCGTATCTAACATGAGATGAAGCTCGACCAAATACAAACAATATAACCACGACCAATAAAATTCACCAAATCACATTTGCAGTAACTTCCGAGCCTTTATGTTCTTCCCAAACAATTTCCACCCAAAAGAATGCCTTCATGAAATACCTCAGTCTCATGCTTTAATTGTTTTATGTTGCCACGTTGCAGTGTTGGGGTTACGTCGAACCTCCCACGTGGGCCAATAGTGCAAATCCGGCTTCAGTGTTAGTACTTGAGGTTTCCCAGTCAAGTCGACCGTCTTTACACGGACAAATTCCCCATCCTGTATCTCCTGTTAATCCAAGGGTAAAAATTTCACGATCCAAATGATTGAAATTTTCCTGTGTAATGATCCCAGCTATCACATAGATAAATGCAAAGTCACATCCAGAAAAATGACTTAGGAAATCTAACTTTTCAAATGCAGTTGCTTGTCCTGTGAAATCTGTTAATTAGCAAATGAAGATCCATTTGTTCACGTAACTTGTGTGGTGAACCATTTGTTCTCGCTTTAATTTCTTACTCAAAATAACAGAAAATAAAGTGAGAATCAAAAAACCATTTGCAATCTAGTATACCAGATGGATTAGTAGGAATTGTTAACCAAAAAAAAACCCTATATGTTATGCTTGGAAATCTATCAATTGCATGTTTGATCACTGCATATGCCACAAAAGGTATATGGCCTGTTGAGGCTTGAGCTTCAAGTTCCACCTACATATTTACTCGAGGCACGAGAATAGTGAAACTAGGAACAGCCTTGGAAGTCCAAGTTCATGGTCAGATCTTATCACAATGAAGCATGCAGCCTAATGGAACATGTCCCAAAGACTTGTCACATAAGAGTTCATCATACAATAGAAATCCTAGGACCTTTATTGTCTTTAATGAACCATAGTTGTTGTCAACGTACTTGCGGGGCCAAATTCAGTGACAAATTCATGAATTTTATGACAAATTGCAGCAATATTTTAAACCAAGCAAACTGGAAAAAACTAGTTCTTAGGTATGTGTCGAGTACAGACGGGAGAGAGCAGCATACCTTCGTCACATCAACAAAAGGATCTAAATCTGGAGTTGGTTTTCCATTAACTTCGACAATCCACCGGCGAGCAAATAGATCGTATCTGTCTGCTGGACTACCCTCGCACCATCTGGAAAATTTTCAAATTCCCATAAAGTTTTAGTACTTATATGATCGATGCAGGTTATACAATAAGCATTCCGAATTTCCCATGAATAGAAGCAGCAAGTGGCCGAAGTTTGGCCTCTGAGTCAAAGGTTGACATGATCTATCGCTGCACTGTGAATGTCTAAGTGACAAGTTTGGAAAGCTTGGCTGACGAAGGCGTTTATCAGCCTGATTCAACAATTAGCTTTCTGCTTGGAATAATCCCTACTTATTCAGACTCGCATACATGTGGTATCCCCACATTAGTTTCACCTAGGAATAGGTTCAATTAGCTTTTATTAGCAAGAGGGAGAGGGGAGGGGGTGAAGTTGCTTTGTTTTGTTTGTTGGGGGAGGATAACTCATTTAACTACCCTAGAAAATGGGTTCTCAGTTGCAGAAGAGTCCAATATATAGTTCTTAACCTTTTAACTCTTGTGGCATCTCTAATGGAAAAAAGCCTTGGCATTACAACAAAGACAAATGCCACTCACCTTGCAATATACACACCATGACCTTCTACGGGAAGAAATCCAAGAGCACGCACTGCTGGGTGAGGGTCCTGGATAATACACCCACACCAATTTATAACCCGTGTCGTTCCGTTGCCATCTCTCACATCTGTTCCAACAAGCAGTTCAATTTCACGTCCCTGCAAAACCATAAAGAAAGTGTGAAGATGATTTTCTAGACAACTTCTGCATCTTTAGTACAAGTACATGGCCAATTTTGTGAGGCATAACCACATACAAATTGCAATGGAATTTGTTTATTTCCAACAGGTTTATAAGTTTTGTCCGATATGGATGTCCTTTTTTGGAAACTAGGCTTGCCCTTCAAAGGAAGTTGAACAAAATAAAAATATCTACTATTAAAATTTTTGGATTTGGACATGGGACAGAGGAAGAGAATTAATAGACAACGGTCAAATCTCTATATGAAACAACTCAAAACAAAATGAGGAAGAGGCAAAATGAAAACCAAATAGAGCAGATATTGTTTTCTCACCTGACGAAAAATAGTCATGTTAAGCTTCCCATCATTTTCATCACATTGGTCCAACCCATGGCAAGCATTTTCAATGTCAACAAAGCATGTGATTGGCTCTTTATCGATCGCCAAGATCATATCATCTTGTTCTAATAGATTTTCAGCCTTTGATCCAGCAAAACTACCTTTAACACGTAAGACTTGACGCCTAATTGGATCTTTCTTCACAAGCGTCTACAAAAGCAGATGAACCAATGAGTAAATACAAACTGCAAAAATGGGAAAATTCTACCAAATTTTCCAAGCAGCTGTTTCTACTTTCGATCCATACAAAATAGACCACACACAAAAGAGAGGGAGGGGTAACTCATGCTCAAGGCAAAGCTGGATTGATTAATTAAAAGAATAATTAATCAGACCATAGCCACAACTAATTCGTTCGGTGATGAATCAGCCATGGTTGAAGAATGGGAGGGTGCCACCTCATGCTCAAGGGACAACACGTCCTTTGTTTGCTAGACACAGTCTTTCTTATTTTACCAACTAATGAGAAAAACAAAAAGAGGAGAAAGAGATAAGAGAAGGGAGGTGAAGCTTCTGCAGAAAACCTTTTTGGCTAGAAAGAATTGCAATATTGCATGGAAAATGGAAGAAATGGGAGATGGTAACGAAGGAGAAGAAAATTAAAGAGACATTGGTGACAAATCATAACAGATGCAAGGACTATCATCTACAAGCTATCTATTCAGTTTAATCACAAGAAAAAATCTTTCTAAGAACAAGTTATGATGAGATTATAGATCAAAAGCATAAAGGTGTTCGCTGCACGAAGTGGGGTAGGGGCGGGAGGGGAGCGGAAGCAAGGGATCATAGAAGCTCCATGTTTGGGAGAGCCAGTGGAGTGTTCATGAATAGTTTACAATCAATACATAATAGAATTAATATTAGTTAATAATTAGTTAAAATGCATAAAATAAGTTCTACTGCCACTTAGCTTGCAAAACATAAATATTGTAAAGTTTCAAAAAGGATAACTTAAGGAGAATTCTAATTGCAATGGAAAACGAAGCTAGTCTTAATAACCAAGTATGATTTTCTTTTGGAAGGGATAATAAACAGGTATCTTGAAATAGAAAATTTTCAGTAAGACTAAACTTTCGTACTTATACAGTCACACCTTATATAGGAAGGTTTTCTGGTAATCTGCATACTGCCCAGTTTGCAAGGTGTAATGTGTAATTCCTGATCCAGAGGCGGCTGCAGTGGTGTTTGAGGGGGTTCTCTGGATTCAAAAAATTACTGAAATTTTGTACTTTTTTACATGTAATTTGCTCTTTCTTTAATATTGTTAACACTAAATCATTCATAAAGCCGGAATAAATGAAAATTCACTTAAATTTATGAGTAAGTAAAACATATATAGCTCAATGAAACAAAATAAATCAGGCTCGATAAGCTTTCAATCATAATAAATACTTTTATATTATATTTTGTAACAATTCTTTTAATGCATTTTGTCACAGGTGAACTAATCTTGGAGCCACCCCTATCCTAATCTATATGCATATTGTTAGAACAACTTATTTAGCTTATTTAGTGTTTATCCCACATCGGCTAGCTAAGTGATGTATCTAGTCATCTCATAATATAAATAAAGGTCTTGTGTGTCAGGATTTGTTAACACCTTATACACTTCTTCTCTCTCACATCATGGTATCAGAGCCTCCCTTCCTCAACCCTAATACCACTGCTGTCCATCCTATTGTCTCCTACCAAAAAAAAAAAAAAACACTAAATCGTCTCCTACAGCCATCGTCTACCCCTAACCCTAGAAAACCCTAAATTATCATCCCCCACATCCTTCTAAAACCATCCTGAAAACCCATAGCTGTCTTGAAACCTATGTCGTCATCTCCAATTGCTGCAGCTGTCAACTCCAATAAATCAAAACCCTAAATAGACCAACCCTAAATCGAGAACCAGACCCTATACGACTCCAATAGACCCCAAATCTAGCCTTTCGACCTTAGTCGATCCTACCCATACTCGATTCGAACCTGTACGGCTCTGTTTGACCCTCGAAACACTCAAAAAATAGTAAACCAGTTGGTTTTGACTTGCCTCTATTCTTCGATCTATGCCTCTATCGGTTAGTTCTAGTGTTGATTTCGGGTCTGTTTGGCAGTTTGCTGTTGAATGTGCACATCAACATCACTATCGGATAGGGCTTTCTCAATCTTATGCCTTCTGTTGCTGCTTTTGGTTGTTTCTAGTCGACTTATTGAACATGGGTCTGGTACCGATTCCATGATTCTTGATACTGCCTTCCTTGAAGTCTCTTCAGAACTGTCAGTAAAGTTTTTGCTTTGGTTGCCTTGTTTTCTGTATTATTCGGAGGTTGATTATTGGGTTATATTGGGTCTGAAAGTTTCTGGTTGTTTCACTGTTGATGAGCTGTTGATGATGGTGGGTGTATCTGCCATTTGGTGTCTGAATAGTTGGTGGTAGTCTACTCTTGTTCGAAGTGGGTTGTTCTTGTTGGATTTATTGTTATCGTCTTTCATTCCTTATGGATGTCTGGTCAATTGTTAATGCTTTGTGTTGATGTTGCTATTGTTAGGTGTTGTTCTACTTCCACTCGGTGCTCAGTTGATTAATTATTTGTAGTTGTGGTTGGTTTCTTCTGCTGGAGATAGTGGTTTGTTGAATTATTGGTCGATTTTGATTTCTTGTGGTGGATAGTAGCCAATGTGGTGGTTGCTATGTTGGTAGAGAACTGGTTGATTTTGTGGCTCATTGATTTGTTGGTAGATGTTGATTTCTTGTGGATATTAATGAAGTTGATCAGTTTGTTGGTTTGGTTGCTAGTGGATTCCGAGTTGGTGTTTGGGTTCGTTTATGATGAAGTCTGCTTCCGGTGTTTCGGGTGGTTTTGTCCCTGGTTTTGGTGGTCGTAGTTTTGGTGGCCGTGGTTCTAAGTTCAATGGTCGTGGTTCTAGTCATGGTGGTTCTGGTTATGGTCGCATGTCAGGAGGGGGTGTTTTTTGTCGCAGCTGTGATATCTGACTGTGTACCCATTATGGGGGTACAAATCATATAGTTGAGTATTGTTATGATCTTCATGGTTTTCCTCAGGCTCATCAGGTTACTGCTTCCAAGAAAATGGGGCCGGTTTCTCATTATGCCGACACCATGGTGACTATTTCTGCAGAGGAGTACTAACGCCTTGTGTCAAATCAGCCTTCATCTATGGGATCTTCATCCACTGCTACTCTATCTCAGACAAGTTCTTCCGCTGCTTGCATTGCGTCTTCTCTTTCTTCTACTCATGGGGTTATTGATTCCGGTGCATCTGATCATATGATCGGTACTTCTTCTATTCTTTCCGGTCATTAGTCTCTCGGTAAACCATCTCGTGTTACCTTAGCTGATGGTTCTACCACCAATGTTACTAGTTTGGGTTCTGTTCATGTTACTTCCTCTCTTACTTTGGACTCCGTACTACAAGTTCCTCGTTTTCCATTAAACCTTATGTTTGATAGTAAACTTAACAAGTCTTTGAATTGCTCTGTCACATTCTTCCCTAATGGTTGTGTGTTTCAGGATCTCAAGACAGGGAGGAAGATTGGTGGTGGTGTTGAACGTGGTGGCTTGTATTACTTTACCGATGATGTTCACCCTAGCTCCATTGCTCTTCAGTCATCAGTATCACCATTTTAACATCATTATCGCCTTGGTCATCCATCACTACAAAACCTTAAAAGGCTAGTACCTTCATGTAGCCGTGTTGATGCTTTGCCATGTGAAGTCTGTGAGTTTAGCAAACATCATAGAGTGTCTTTTTATCTTAGGATTGAGAGTCGTGTGTCGCGTCCTTTTGAGTTAGTTCATTCTCATATTTGGGGTCCAATGCATTTTCCTAGCGTTTCTGGCTTTCAGTATTATGTTATTTTTGTTGATGATTTCTCTCGTGTGACATATCTTTATCTTATGAAAGAGAGGTCCGAGTTATCTTCAATTTTTAAGTCGTTTTATATGGAAATCAAAACCCAGTTTGATACTTGCATTCGCATATTTCGGTTTGATAATGCCCGTGAATATTTTAAAAATGCTCGTTCTCAATTCTTTGATGATCATGGTCTTCTCCACCAGTCTTATTGTGCTCGGACTCCACAACAAAATGGAGTGCCGAACGCAAGATTCAACATCGATTAGAGGTTATGCGTGCACTACTATCTCAAATGCAAGTTCCTAAGTCTTATTGGAGTGATGCTGTCCTTACGGCGTGCTACTTAATAAATCGCATCCCTTCTAACGTTCTTGGTGGTCAGATACCGCATACGGTCTTATTTCCTGGTTGATCTCTTTACTCCTTACCCCTTCGAGTGTTTGGGTGCACGTGTTATGTTCACGCACTTGATCCTGGCTGGGACAAACTTGATCCGGTGTATCTTTCTCGGTTACTCTTGCACTTAAAAAGGGTATAAATGTTACTCCCCATCTCTTCGTCGTCAATTTGTTCGTGCGCTTTTACATTTAATGAGTCGTTGCCGTTTTATTCGGGTACACAAACTCCTGTTACAGCTGAGTCTGATTCTGTCTTTCCTATAGCGGTCCCATCAGGTACACAACCAACTGTACAACCCTTGCAGGTGTATGTTCGTCGCAACAAAGTACCATCTGCCCCACCAGCGCCCGCCCCGACGCCTCCTCCGATCCGGTAGTTCCTCCTCCTTTCTCTGACCTTGATCTTCCTATTGCTCAACATAAAGGTACTCGTACTTGCACTTCTCATCCCATCCCATTTCTCACTATGTCGCGTATAATCACTTGTCTCCTTCTCTTCGTGCCTTTACTTCGTCAGTTTCTTCTATGTATGTTCCTAACACTGTACATGAGGCACTTTCTTTGTCTGAGTGGCGAACAGCAATGGAGATTGAGATGACTGTTCTCCATGAAAATGGCACTTGGGAGTTGGTTCCTCTTTCGCCAAGAAAGTCTACTGTTGCTTGTCGGTGGGTCTTTACGGTCAAGTATAATCCGGATGGCATTGTTGAGCGGTATAAGGCCCGCCTTGAGGCCAAAGGCTATACACAGACATATGAGGTTAATTATGCAGAGACTTTTTCCCCAGTTGCCAAGATAAACTCTGTCCGGATTCTTCTTTCTCTTGTTGCTAATCTTGGTTGGCCCTTATTTCAATTGGATGTCAAGAATGCTTTCTTACATGGTGATCTGCTCGAGGAGGTCTATATGGATCAACCTCCTGGGTTTGTTGCTCAAGGGGGGCATTTTTGGGTTTGTCGTCTTTGCAAAGCTTTATATGGTTCGAAGTAGTCCCCCAAGCTTGGTTTGGTCGGTTTAGTGATGTTGTGCTGCAATTTGGTATGCGTCGATCCCATTCGGATCACTCTGTCTTCTCTCTTCAATCAAAGCATGGGAAAATAGTGTTAATTGTGTATGTGGATGATATCAGTATTACTGGAGATGATCAGAAAGGTATTGATAAGTTGAAGCAGTTCTTACAGCATCAGTTTCATACTAAAGACTTGGGTAAGCTACGGTATTTTTTGGGCATTGAGGTAGCAAGATCCAAGGATGGAATTAATTTGTCCCAACAGAAGTATGCCTTGGATATTCTTGAGGAGACAAATTTATTGGGAGTAAAACCTGTGGAGACCCTGATGGATCCTAATGTGAAACTTTGTGTTGATTAGGGGGAGATATTTCCTCATCTAGACCAGTATCGTCGCTTAGTTGGTAAGTTAAATTACCTTACCAATACACGTCTTGATATCTCATTCGCTGTCAGTATGGTGAGTTAGCTTATGTCAGCTCCTCAGCTTCCACACTAAGGAAGCTTGTCTTCGTATTGTGAAGTATCTTAAGGCTCATCCTGGACATGGTCTGTTTTATCGGTCTAATGGTCATTTGCGTGTCGAAGCCTTTACCGATGTTCATTGGGTTATCACCATCTGATAACGGTCTACTACTGGGTACTGTACATTTGTTGGAGGCAATTTGATTACATGGAAAAGCAAGAAACAAACAGTGGTTGCAAGGTCCAACGCAGAAGCAGAGTATCGAACCATGGCACACACATATTGTGAGATTGTGTGGCTGAGAGCTTTACTCAAGGAGTTAGGTTTTGGTGTGGAGTTACCTATTCCTATGGATTGTGATAATCAAGCGGCGATACATATTGCTTCAAATCCGGTATTCCATGAGAGAACGAAACATATTGAAGTAGATTGTCACATTGTTTGTGAGAAGATAGATGGTGGTGTGTTATCAACTCTTTTTGTTTCTACAGGAAGCTCAGTTGACTAATATCTTCACCAAACCATTGTTTAAACCGCGTTTAGAGTTTTTATGTAACAAGCTGGGATTTTTGTGATATTTATTCTCCAGTTTGAGGGGGAGTGTTGGAATAGCTTATTTAGTGTTTGTCCCACATCGGCTAGCTAAGTGATGTATCTAGTCATCTCATAATATAAATAGAGGTCTCGTGTGTTAGGGTTTGTTAACACCCTATACACTTCTTCTCTCTCTCACATCATGGTATCAGAGCCTCCCCTTCCTCAACCCTAATACCACGAAATTGACTCTAAGAGAGCAGTTTTTAAAAAGATGACAAATTTTCCAAGTTGAAATCAAGCCATTTCCTTTGACTTCTTATTCTCAAGCTCCTTCTACAACTCTGATTCCCGTACCACCTCTGATTTCTTTGTAGTTGAAGGTACATGGCAACCGTTTTCTTTTCTAGTTGAAGGTACAAGGCAACTGTTTTCTTTTCTAGTTGAAGGTACGTGTTGCCATTTCAATGCTCGCCTATTCCGTGGCCTTCCCACCACGCCAAGTTAATGTGAAATATGTTAGGGTTATTTCATATTTCATCTTTGTCATTGTAAGGGTAGCGTAGTCTTTTTATCGCATTACGGTTTGCTTAAGGTTAATAGGGTTAGCCTATATAAACCTTGTTATCTTTATATTGTCATTATCTTTGCAATTTAACATTTTCGTTCTGTCTATAATCTATCATGGTATCAGAACAGGTTGAAAAAAGTTAGTTGCACTGGCTGCCACAGCCGCCGGATCTGCACAATCACAATTGCTGGAAGCTATTGCACCTTCCCCTCTTCAATCTATTGCAATCTCAGGATCTGCACAGTCATCGCACTTTTCTCTCCCTCTCTTGAACATCGAACATCAACCCAGAACTCTCTCTTTCTTGAGAAGCAACGACTATTGTACAGCTCTGACAATCTCCAACAAATCTCCCAAAACTCTGGCGAATTTAGACTTTATTTTGCTGTAACGAAAAGATCTGAAACGCAGCAGTGAAAGCCACTGGTCTGACTATCATCAGACTCATCTACCCTCGCCGGGGACTCTCTACCCTTGCCGGAGACTCGTCTATCCTCGTTGGACAATCTCCAACCTCTGCATCTTACTGTGTTGTATTCTTAATCAGATTAGAGTTCCTTATTGAAGTTTAGAGTCAAACAGGACCAGTTCTGGTTTGACGTACCTACCCGACACAATGAGAATCCAGTTCTGAACTATTCAACACTAATCTGCACTGTTTGTGGCACTATTTCGCACTGTTTGGCGGCTGTTTCGTACTGTTCGGTACTATTTTGCACTATTCAATAATTGGTTTTGAAGAGTCATTAAGATAACAAGGGAAATAGAGTTACAAGCTGAGAGTTTGGAGCGCATTACGTACTTCTGGTTTACCTCAAATTGTCTATCAATCCATCAGATGCATATATCATCACTATGAGCTGGATAAATTAACATTAGCAAAATGTGGAGCCATAGCTTCGATTTCTAGATGCCAAATCAAATTGGAAATGCAATGAACTGAAAATATTAAGTAGAAAAAGAAAGAGACTTGGATCAAGAACGAAGTATACCTGGACCCATTTGTTGCTCAGCCCAAAGCTTCGAGCCTCGGAAAGCAATCTTGGATAAAGCTCAACCTCTAGTATTCTGATAAGTGGCATTTGTTTTTTGACACCATTTATGAGAAGATTTGGTCCATTTGCACCAGATATGATTTTATCAAGGACATGGCTGACTGTATGAATTGGAATGCCTCGAACAAAATGATAATTTTCCCAGTTCGAACCATATTTCACCTACAATGGGGACTGGATTAATCAGAGCAATTTTCCTAATTGGGAAGTTGAAAACAATGAGTAACTTTACAAACCTGCATTGAAAAGCTGCCCCAGATAGCCTGGACCCTTCCATGATCATCACTTAGCACACCCGAAAATGTGCTACCAAAATCTAACCAACATGGGATGATGCCAAGGAAAATGTATGAGGAGAGGGAAAAAGAAGGAGACACAAAATTGAAAAATCCATTGAGACTCCAAGGTACCAGTATCAAGCTCAATGACTTCCATGTTAGTCGCTCTGTAGCGTGGAACATCAGCAGGATCGATATTTATAGCAGCATGAGCGTTAGTGACAATGGATTTCCTTGATGTTGCTTGCAGGCTCTTATTTAGTCCCACAAGATAGACTACATCTCCACGACACAATGAAGGTTCTGAAGCAAATCTAACAAAAAGTCAGCCATTATCATTCTCCCATTACAATTAGAAAATAAAATGTCATTCGTAAAATGTACAGTAACATCGTTACCATCAGAAAGCTTATCAGTTTTAGACTGATCTACATGAATATTATCCCGTTTTTAGGTCTGTGTCAAGTTTTTGACTTACATTGTGTCCAAATGTACATCAACCTAATGTGCTCTCAAACTATCCCATTCACTGCTTATGGTAAGTATTGCTTTTCATCTAGAAGGGTATGCCCATGCTGGGTTTTTTACTTAATAAATATGTTACGTCTATTGCCAATAGAATTCAACTGACACATGCCAATGAAGAAAAATTAGGCCTACCAGGAAGAAGTTTAGCGGCACGAACTGCAGAGGCACCATCAACTCCCAGAGCAGAAGGGTCATATGCAACAAGAGCATAATTATGAACAGGATGGAGGAAAACCACCTGCATAGGAAGGAAGTCAGTAAAAAAAACAGTTAAACAGACTTCAGAATAAATAGCATAAACAAATTTACCTCTCCAGGGATCTCAATTGGAAAGGCAGCAAACGAGAGCATCACGTCAGACGCAGAAATCACAACAGTGGTTTTGTCAACAGCAACCAGCCCCATGTCAGGAGAATGATAAACAATAACACCAGTTTTAGAAAAATGTTGTGACAGCACACCATCAAGCATGCATGATGGTGGTACATGAGCCTGCCAATTGTGACATCAGGTGAACTATTGCTATTAACATTACACAAATCAGATAAAGCAAGATGCTAGCCTCAAAACAATATCGATCAGACTGCAGTGTATTTTGCGGTGAAACCTCATTATTTCGATTTACAAGTGAAATCACAAAACATAAGCTGTTAAAACATGAAAAAGAGGCTACATAAAAACTTCGAAGGACCATATGCTTGACGGAGACAGTGAGATGAAACGAAAATTCAAATTGGACAGCAGCATTTCGGCAGAGAGATGGATCCTCTACCCCGATACTGTTCGTTATGATCTGGATGATTCAATGGGATGTCCAGCAGGGAGGGTTTTGTTAAATTAACAATCGTCCCAAAAGCTAAAACTGTTAGGAAATGGGACCAACAATTATATCAAACTATTCAACACCCACCCTCAAGCGCAATACCGTCTTGCACGCAGAGATGCACATATCCATACATACAGTGAAACAAATACGAAGGGCAGAAGTATAATGCAAATCTCGAGCAGAGAGAATTGAACCAATACCTCACCCAAAGTGGGCTTGATAATATTTTAAGGGGTCTTGCTAACGGGTGCACCATTGCACCCGTTAATGGTACAAAAAAGTACATTTTTTGGGTCCCGCTTGTACTTTTAAGGACATTTTTTGTGTCCCGCTTGTACTTGTGGGTCCCACTTTTAAGTACAAGTGAGACCCACAAGTGTACCTTTTTGTACCCTTAACGGGTGCAATGCAGCACCCGTTAGCATTTCCATATTTTAAGCTACCAATTGTCCCAAAAGTTTAAACTGTTAGGAAATGGGTCCAACAATGTATATCAAAAGCTAGTCAATAGATTTATCTAGGGATTTTATGTGGAAAGAGTGGATGGTTCTGCAGTGATGGTTTATAATGCATTATATTACACTGACAGTTAGCTTTATCTCAGATGTTTGCTCATGTGCTTAGACGCAGTGTGTGACACCCTAGCCTGGCTATGGAGCTAGCTATAAGGCTGGGCTCCAGTAGAGAGTCCCAGTAGCTATTTAGATGGGTGTCACAAGTCCTACATTGCTTGGTGGATGCAAAGTGTGAAGTATAATTTAGGTTTTAGTTAAATGTTAGGGTTCCAGTTAATTGTAATTTATTTTTATGTTCGGGATAGGTTAGTCTTTTTTGTGTTATTTGGTTTTGCTAGGGTTATTAAGGTTAGCCTATATAACCCCTTCATTAGTCTTGTAATTTCTCAAGCTTTCTAATGCAATAAGATTGTTACGTTGTTTTTCTTCTATCTTTTGCGATGTCACATGGTATCAGAGCCGGAATAGGTTAATCTAACCTCTGTTTTCACGTCTCTCTCTCGTAACCAAATAGCATCTCTCCCCCTCTCTCCATTCGAAACCCTAAGTAGAAGTATAGATCGCATCTCTCTCTCTCTCTCTCTCTCTCTCTCTCTCTCTCTCTCTCTCGTATGTCTTCTTTGAAATCTGCATTGACAATCAGTTTTTGTATTCCGGTGTAGTTCTCTAATAGCTGCTCGGTTTTTCCTCCTATTTACATTTGTTCAGCATCGGTTCTTCTTTTTATTCGCATGTTCTAGTTTTGCACCGCTCAGCACCTTCGCAGTAGTTGATTCGCAGTAGATTATTTGCAGTAGTTGATTCGTAGCAGTTGATTCACAGTTGTTATCTCTTTGGCAAACTCACGATGTTCTCCGGCTTCGCATCATTAGTGTTTTAGTTAATGTTTAGGGTTTCAATTAAATTGTTAGGGTTTCAGTTAATTGTTATTTATCTTTTATGTTCAGGGTAGTTTAGTCCTTTTTTTATGTTATTAGGGTTTTGCTAGGGTTATTAGGGTTAGCCTATATAACCCCATCATTAGTCTTATAATCTCTCAAGCTTTCTGATGCAATAAGATTGTTATGTGGTTTTTCTTCTATCTTTTACAATGTCGCACAAAGTTCAGTGATCTATATAATTGATAGTGAGTTTAACTTGTACAAGGCCTTTTTAAGCCGTGAGAGCGCCAAAGCCCTTTGGAACTTCGCAATTAAGCAGTCCTGCAGCAATGCAAGGATGGATGACTTGATAGGAAGTCTATGAACTTTGGGCCGCCAAAGCGGAGAATATTGCACAAGCTGAGCGGTGGGTCGTTACACGGTGTCAAATATAAAATTGATTTGAAGAAATTGGGGATTTTTCCAATGAGGGAGATTGAAGATATTAACATGCTTGCTACGGTTTTGGCTCATAAAGTAGGTGCTCTCCTGTCTTCTTATTTGACTCTTCCTTTGGGTAGTAGATAATAGGCCAAGTCAGTTTGGGATGCTATTACAAGGAGATTTCAGAACAAATTAGCAGTTAAAAGAGACAAAATAGTTCGAAGGAGGAAGGCTTATTATAAAAGGGGCCTTGGTCAAGGCTTCCTACGCATTTTATGTCTCCCTTAGCATCTAATGACAAAAAAATAATCTTTTTTCCGAGTGGTCCTTCATGCAATTAAAAGCTCTAGAGGGATTCCTTTTTGGGTGGTAAGCGGAGTAGTTTAAGTATCATCAAGTAGATTTGTATAATCTCCCGACGAGAGATCAATCTATTAGGATGAGAAGGCTTAACAAATTCAATCATGCTCTATTGGATGAGTGGCTTTGGAGAGATGGTGGACAAAGGTCGTGTCCGCCAAGTACGGATGTAGTATAGGATAAACTTCTTTGAGGTGGCTATAGTGGTGGGGGTTGGGAAGTGGGGATTGTAGATTTTTCAGCCTGGTAATTTAATGGGTGGCGGACAATAGGAATGCTTCAATGGATGATTATGTTCAGAGGGAAGGGGGCCAAATGATGTGGGAAATCCATTTTTGGCAGTTCAAGTTGGGAGATGGAGGAGATTTTATTGTTTTGAGAGAGACTATATGGTCTACAAGGCATTGGGACATGGAAGAACTCGCGGGGGAGCCTACTTTCTACGGGATTTTGTTAGGTGAATTCCTTTTATAGGGCGCTTTGTAGAGGTCGCAATTCCACCCGTTCATGGAAACCAATGTGCGGCACTCATACCCTGCTCAAGGTGGCTTTCCTTACAAGTTGTGCAGCTGAAAAGAAGATTATGACAAATGATTAACAAATGATTAAAGAAGGCCAATTTGTTCATTGTGGTTGTATCTGCAAGAGGAATGTGGAGTATGTGCCTCACCTTATCCATTGTTTGACAACTTGGGAGATTTGGATTCCAACTATTTCTTGGTTTGGTAACCAAGAGGGAAAGTTAGATCTTCTTTCACTGAGAAGGGTTAAGGTGGGGAAGAGAAGGAGACAGATTCAGGAGATGATTCCTCTTTGTTTGATGTGTCATAATGCGTGGAAGGAGTTGATGTTGTTTTGATGGTTTGGGGAGTTCATTGGATAGACACAAGAGTTCTCTAGCTAGTAATTTACATTGTTGGGAGTTAGCAGTAAAAATCCTTCCATTCATGAATCTTCCTTGGTATGCTAGATTTTTCCAACACAGGGAAGTATAATCGCCCTTAGTTGCAAAATCCTTTGATTGGAGGGAGACAAATTGGCCGCGGAACATCGCTAATACAATATTTTCGCAAGAATCTCACTCCAATGAAGTTGTGAAGCAAAGTCCCACATCGCCTGGCTACTAAAATAATTTTTAGTATATATGCGTGAGGGCAACATCACTACAAGAGCTAGCTTTTGGGGTTGAGTACTACCGAGGATCATGTAACATGGTATCAGAGCTAGGTGTGAGCTATGGGTAGGACGTGTGTCTATGGCCTACACGCAGCAGGTGCTGTCGAGCTTGCACGCGGCAGGTGCTGTCGAGTGAGCACGTTGCGTGTGAGGAATGGTGTGAAGTGAAGTCCCACATTGCCTGGGTATTAAAATAATATAAGTATACACGAGGGCACCCACAATTCAAGAGCTACCTTTCGGGTTGAGTTCTACCCAAGACTGTGTAACAGGAGTAAGAATCACTTTCCAACTGGGATTGGCACTCAAGAATATGAATCCAAAAGAAATATAGGATCCAAGGCGGAGAAAATTTGCAGCACTCCCTTAATTCTGATCACAACAATAAATAATAACACGACTGACAACTAAACTACTAACTATGACACCAATGGTTGACAATAAAATGTGCAATTGGTAAAACATTAATAAGCAAAACAAAGAAGCAATTACAAACAGATATAGAACACAGTGACAAAACACAACCAAATAAATCAGAATAATAAAGACAAATTATACTAGTTCCTCAAAAAGCCAAAATTACCTCAACCATCACCAGAGTAGGCTCTATTACATGCTCAGCTATGGAAGCATTAGTTGGTATGGCTGCAGAACCTTGATAAGCATTTTGTGAGCTAGTCAAGTTTCCCAGCTTTTCTTCTCTAGGCTCATCTAAGGACCAATTAGCCATAACAATGCTATCAGCTGATGAATCCTCTTCTATTTGGCTTTTTGTGGCTCCAACATCAGAGTTATCATGAGAATTTCGCAACTCAGCAACACAATCAAAACAAGATTCCGTGCTGGTAACACCACCTGTCGAAACCTGATTTAACTTTTTGCACACATGCTCAATTAGACAAGCCTCACCAGCACCTGGAGGAACTCTATAGTTTTCAAGACCTTGTTCCACACTAATAGTGCTAGAAGACAACAGTGGGGACTCAGGTGGTAGAGCAAGTTTTCCTGTCCATAAACCAGTGCTGTCATCACGCATGTAAACTAGAGGAGGCCCATACCATTCATGGCGATCCATCGTAATAAGGACAGACTGCAGCAAAAATAAGTGGAACAAAAACTATCACCCCTAATAAATGGAAGGAATATGGGTACACAGAAACATTGCACATACATGTGTTGACATAGATAAACATGAGTTGCCGATAATATGTTTAGCGTGTAGCTGTGTATAACGTAAAAAATATAGATCAACGCTTAACTCATTCTCCAGAACCTGGCACTCATATTTGTTCGTGAACTCTCATCAGTGCTGAGAAAAAAAAGGGTCATCGAGCCAACAATGCATCTTGGAGCTATGTAGTCAGAATATGGGCTAACAGAGTGTGGAACAGAAGATTAGAATGCAGAATCTTGAGATGCATCACAATCTAGAAATGCACGTCAACAGATTAAGCTCAATCAAAGACATGGAACTCTATCACTTCCGGATTTATAATAAATCAGTGAAAAGCTTTTAATTCAAACGGCTTGATCACGGACAACATACTTTGTTTGTCAGCCCTCATGTTCTCCCCCTCGTTCTTATTCCTCTGACAACATCTGAGCTCTTGATAGAAGACTACCTAAAAGTTAGCTATCGTGAGGGTTCTGAATGTAGTACTTTGTATCATTGTCATTTATCTTTAATGTTAAGGGTAGTTTAGTGTTTTGGCTTCATTAGGGTTTTCTTTGCATTACAGCCATCAGGAAAAAAATTTGCACCGGCTGTTACCGCAGTTGGCACTCTCTCTCCTAACACATGAGACTGCATCGCAGCCCCTATTCATCTGTACTGTTCACCGTACTGTTCATCAACCTTGACACCTTGTTCATGGCACTGTTCATCATACTTTTCATAGAACTGTTCATCACACAGTTTGCGAGTATTGTTCATCGCACTGTTTGCTGTTACTATTCACTATTACTGCTCATCTAACTGCTCAAGAGCACTGTCCATCGCATCGTTCACTGTTATTGTTCATTGTAAAAGTTTGTTCGTTGCTTCCTTTTTGTTTTGAGAAGAGTGTATAAAAAAATGGAAATCAGGTGATCTAAGAGAGGTACTAAGACACCACTCAGATATTCTATTGTCTATTCTTTCACCCTTTTATTCCTCATCCAAAGTTCCAGCATGTTTCCAACCCAAGAATTTATCTTCTTGACTAGAGACCATCATGTCGTAATGTTTCAACAAATACGATGTATCCCTATAATTAAGCACTTGGGGCAGCAACAGGTTCCGATAGTAAATCACCAATGGCTAAAAGGCTTAAGCATTTCATTAAGTCAAGAAACTAGCGCAACTCTCCCCGACTGGCGAGGAAAAATAACCTATATACAAACAACACACGCAAACATAACTTTAGGGAGTTTACACAGCCAATGAGCATTTACAATGGTGCGTTGCAAGAGACAGCCAGGACGGACCCGTAGGCTAAAAATAACAGTCCTGTATTTGGGGAGTCTCTTGAATGATCAAATTCAACAAGATTAGACCAGACAAGCTTTATCATGGACAACTTAAGAGGAGTCTCTTGAATGATCAATTCCCCAAGGTCAGACCGGCATTTGCATGTGGAAAAGATAAGAGGATATATCACATTGAATATAAAGGCCATCAGCTCTATGATTCGCTGCTAGCAAAGAATAACAAAAGGTGGTGATTCTAAATACTTGGTCTAAACCCAACCATAGCTGTTCTTTCTGCCCCAAGCAGAGAGTATCCATTTGATGAAAAATACCTTACCAGGAAGTTTTCACATGGTATCTAACAGGAAACTCCATAGTAACTAATACCTTCGTTCGATGCCGATCCTTGTGGCTTATATAATCCAAAGGCACTCGAGCACCCCTGGTCAGCTTAGAAAGAACAGAAATTAGGTCTTCAAGCCGTGATATTTCCTCACCACCGAACTTTTTAATAATGGAATGGCGTGGAACTTTAGCTCCAAGCAAATATCTGCAATTGGTAATTACACAACTATTTCCGGTAAGGGATCATAAACGGAAACTCCACGGGATCTTTATGCCATAGATATTAATTGTGACCACCACCTTTTGTTGCCATAGGTGACTGACTTATAAGCACAGAGAGAGAAACAACCACTACAGTATACAAAAATTTGGGTAGATAAGGAATTCAAGCATCATTATTGACTGGCACGGTACACAGACCTACCCTGGTTCTGCAAGATACACAAGGCTGCAATGGAAACGGAAATTTCTAGCCTGTCACCACAAAAGGAAAGAAATGAAAAGGATAAGAGAAAGGCATTCAAAAGAATCAGCAAAGCAAGTTATCTCAATGGCACATAAGCTATAACTACCAGAAACAACACCAAGTATATACCAATATCAGAAATAAAAGTTTATGTATATTCCAGCGTACATATATCTTACCCATGAATGAACTCTTGCCTTGAAAAACCTTGTATTTGATACAAAAAGACCATTCCCCATAGGATGGAAAATCATGCACACCAAAAGCTACAAATTTTCTAGCAACTTCTTGCCAAAATGTGATAGTGCACACAGCAAGTCCTTCATTTATAGTTATGTGAAACTACAGCGACACAACAACGATATGCCTTTTTAGGAGCTTAGAGAAATTATGCATGTCGCAGATGGAAACTTAACGGACAAAATATAACCCTTTGCAGTAGAAAGCATTAGAAGGAATAGGTCAGATTTTCATTATTAGGAACCCCTGTATAATGAAAAGCGTTGGAAAAGATAAATTCAAGAAAGATTTAACACCTGTTGGCGTGCAAAAAATAATTGGGGTCATTCTATGTTAAGTTATGGGTGTAATGTGTAATTAGGTTGTTTATTCACTCGTGTAATTAGATTAGTAGTTTAGGGTCATATTGTAATTTATCTATTTCCCTATTATATAAGTACTACATAATGAGAAGAGAACCCTAATTCTTTGCCTCTCAATACAATTGTCTGAGCTTACATGGTATCAGAGTGATCGATCCAATTGCTACTCTGTCGATTCTCCACTTTTTCGTTATGAGTTGAGTGTTTTTTCTCCAAGCAACGAAAAAACCCAAAAACATATCAATAGCCTTCATCGATCGTTACCATCGACAGCCTTCATCGATCTTCTCCAACCATCGCTAGCCACTGTTCATCGATCGTCGACACTGTTCATCATCAACCATCGTCCCAGCCATCATCGTTGAGATTTTTCAACGTCGTCTGGGTCTTCGACCACGTCAGATCTCGTTTTTTTACAGACGCGTCAATAACTATCGCCAACCCTACTCAACCTCTCCGACAACCACTGTACACCCTCCGGTGAGTCTCGCCAACCACCGTACAGCTCTCGCCGACGTCCGGCGACCACTGTACGACTCCCTCCGACCTCCGGCGACCCAGACAACTTCCGGCGAACTCTCTATAGGACTTGATATTGACTGGGTTGTCTCAGTTAAGCCTCTACAGCACTTGACGGTGTCTGGGTTGTCTCGATTTGGACTCTACAGGACTCGAAAGTGATTGGGTCGTCTTCGTTTGGCTCTACAACACTTAATATTGATTGGTCTTCTCTCGGTTTGTTGCTATTCACTCTTGAAATCGACTGGGTTCCTTTGAATCTGACTGGGTAAGTTTGAAAACTCCTTTTTTTGTGCTGTTTGAGTTTCTTCCAGCAAAGTTCATCATTTTTGTTTGATTTCATTATGTCTGACGATTCAAAAGTAGTTCCAATTGAGACCTCTAGCACTAAGGATGTGTCAAGACAATTTGAAAGGCAATGGAAAATACTCCGCTGGATATTTGTGGTGTAAGTTGGATGGTTCCGACTACTTAATCTGGTCTCGCAGCTTCACTTTGGCTATTGAAATAAGAGGAATGTCAGAGTTCATTGAGGGTACTGTAGCACAATCTGCAGAAGTTGTTGCACTTAAGAAATTTATCTCTCAGAAATCTTTAGTTATGACTTGGTTGTTTAACTCTATGAGGACTGAGATTCGCCATACTTTCCTTCTTCTTTATGGGAGATAATCTTTAGTTATGATTTGGTTGTTTAACTCTATGAGGACTGAGATTCGCCATACTTTCCTTCTTCTTGATACTCCACGTAAGATTTGGACTATAGCAGCCCAAACCTATTCTCTTCAGGATAATGATGCTTAGTGTTTTGAGTTGAGGAAGAGACTCTGTACATTGGATCAACACCGTCGATCCGCTACTATGTATTATGCGGAGTTATGTGGGGCGTGGAAGGAATTTGATCATTATCAGGGTTTTGAGGCTGAGTGTACTGAGGATGCTGCAAATTGGTTGAAGAGGTTGGAGAAAGAGCGCGTGTATGATTTTCTTGCTGGCCTTGATATGGAGTATGATCCGATTAGAGTGCAAGTGTTGGGTCGTGTTCCGTTTCCGTCATTGGGTGAAGCCTACGCTATTGTTCAACAAGAGGAGAGTAGAAGGGGTGCTATGGTGCATAACCCTATTTCTGATCGCTCCGCCTTGGTTGTCATTCCTCAGGGCCAGTTTAGTTCTAGTAGTGGGTTTGCTCCTACTTCACAGAGTGGTAAGTCACAGTTTGGTGCTAGCAATGGGCCTACTGATCGTGAGTCACTTAAGTGTGATTATTGCCACAACACCGGCCATACTAGGGATTTTTGCTGGAAGTTACATGGTCGGCCCCCTCGTGGGCGAGAGGGTGGACGCGGTGGTCGTGGCCGTGGTACCTGTGACGCCCTACATTTTATTTTCCTAATAACTATTTCCACATTAAAATTTTCTTTTTATAGTCTGCTAGTAAAGTTATGTTGGCGCGCACTACGAGTACAATTGGTGCTATCGCAATTTTAGTACGTATAAGTTAGCTTTTTGTGTAATATTATAGGATCAGGTTAATTAATCAAAATATCTATTGAAGTATATCAGTTATTCACGATCATCTGATTAGTCGGTTAGCTACAATTTAAGGATATTTTGTTAATGGGTAGTTTTAAGGGTTGTGCTTAGTCATATATTTAAGAGTGAGTTAGGGTTAATATGAGGACCTCTGACTTCTTGGAAGATAGGGCTGAGCAGAGTCTCAGGATCGGCAACTCGATCGATCTTGCGGTTGGAGTATTGAAGGGTTATACGACGCGGTCTTACAACTTCTTCCCCTTGGTTCTTTGAGGTAGGTCCTATAATATTCTTCCAATAGTTTTCTGTTTTTGATCAATGTGTCGTTGCAAAAGGAATTGATAAAGAAAGTGAGATCCATGTGAAGGGCAGTAGGTGTTGCACGTATATACTGGGCTTTTTATGATGTTTATCGAAGGGAATCTTACGGAGAAATTGATATCGTTCCATGTGATGGTGCCGAGGTACGAGTTATGATGTGGTGCTAGTATTCCTAATGAAGTGATGCGGCAGCATGAATTTTCTCCTTTAGGACTTGTTATATTTTATTACTTGTTTTTGGAGGATAGTACTTTGAGGTAATAGGATAGTTGTTGCATATGTTTTGGGAGTGTGGAATAGGTACAGGTAACGTGTACGGGGGAACTAATTGATTGGAGTTGGGTATAGATCAGTTGGGTTCATATGTCTTGGTGACTTAGATTAGTTTGAGTTTTAGGTTTAATTACATTTTAGGGTAGTTCAATATTGCTATGGATAATTCTGTACTTGATATAATTAGTGATTACATGTTCTATTTTGTTCAGGTTAGCCTAATTTGCTTTGTTCGGTTGCATTATCTTTTGGACTCAGGTGAGTGGTTAAGTATGTTACGTACTTTCGAAATCTCCCCGTGTCCCTTAAATTATTCTTTAAAAAAATTGGAATTGTTAATTCGAAACGCGAGTTTTTTATATCTGGTTCTTTAAATTGGCACGCGATAAAAAGTATTCTTTTTGGTGAGAACTTTATGGATATTATTGGGAACTTTTATTATTGGAAGTCCAGGGAAATTATTCCTTTGATTAGGTGACCCTGGCCAATAGGGAAGAGACTGGGTTAGGCCGGTGACCCTTTTGCTCAACGACTGTCTTTTCGCCGGATCGACTTAGGGAAGAGTACCACGGGCTGCCAACACCTGGTGACTCTAAGTTCGATATTGGATCCAATCTTGAGATTATTATTTGTTGGCCATGGTACTATTTGGTTGTGGTTCCCCATTGTTATTGGATATAATTTCGTGATCACCATTAAAAAAGTATTATTGTTTTATCTTACATCGTGTGTGCCAAATTATGATGATATGGTAATTTAATTTAAACTCTATTTTAGAACTTTATGTAATATACATGCTTTGCTATTCACTGAGCTCGTCAGCTGACGGATTTAATCCACCATCATTTTCAGTAAAATCGAGTTAATAGAGGAGGACTCTGGCGGCATCTTGGGGAGTTTTGTGTCGACCTCCATAGGATGTTGCATTCATTTATCATTTTATTTATTCGCTTCCGCACATGTTAAACCTTTTGATAAATTGCATTTTGTTATCACTGGTTAATAATTTTTATTGCTTGGTTCATGGGATGGTGTTCCCCATGCTTATGTTGAGACAAATTTGGTTTCATTTTAATTAATAATAAAGAATGATCTTTTGGTGTTTATTGGATTATTTAATTTGAGGCTGCGTGTTCCATTTTAACCTTGTGGTTCACGGCCGGTCATTTCCCGATTTGGGGTGTGACAGTACCGAACGTTCTCAGGCCTAGGCTCATGTTTCAGAGTCTGCAGTTACTACTTCGTCTAATTCTGGGTTCAGTACTGGGACTCAGGTGGCTTTAGATTATGCTGGTGGTTTTTCTCAGGGGAACTGCAAGCTCTCGGGCGCCTTATGGCTCAGGCTGATTCTCTATCTACTATAGCTTCCAATTCCAGAGCAGCTCCTATTTCATCCTATTTTGCTCACACAGGTATCCCAGCTAGTGTATTTACTGCCTCTTCTGCTGTTCCTTGGATTATAGATTCCAAAGCCTCTGATCATATGACAGGTTGCTCCTCTGTGTTTGATTCCTACTTTACTTGTTCTGGTAAGGATAAGGTTAGAATAGCAGATGGATCATTCTCTGCTATTTCAAGGAAAGGTTCCGTTCACTATTCTCCCTCTATCTCTCTCTCTTCAGTTCTACATATTCCAAATTTTGCTACTAATCTCCTGACCGTTAGTAGTCTTACTCGTTCTGCATATTGTTCTGTGACTTCTTTTCCTTCTCATTGTGTTTTTCAAGAACTAAATACGGGGAGGGTGATTGGCAGTGGTAAAGCACATGGAGGCCTCTATTTTTTGGAATCTGCACCTCATCCATCTCATTCACCCCGGTCATGTGGTCTAGCTCTACAAGCAGATACGGGTTCCGCTTTGTCTATGTTACATCAGTGGCATCGTCGATTATGTCATCCCTCTTTGGGATTTTGGAGAAGCTTTTTCCTAGTTTAATTAAATATTGTTCTCGAAGGCAATTTTTTTGTGAAGCCTGCGAGCTTGGTAAACATAAACGTTCTTTTTATGCACCCATTAATAAAAGGAGTGATTATCTGTAAAAAGGAGTGATTATCTGTTTATGGTTATCCATTCTGATGTGTGAGGTCCTTCACCTGTTACATCTTTTACAGGTCATCGTTGGTTTGCCACTTTTATTGACTGCTATTCTCTTGTCACTTGGGTGTATTTACTTAAATCAAAAGGTGAAGTTTTTTCTTGTTTTAACTCTTTTCATGAGATGATAGGCACTCAGTTTGATATGCATATCAAAATACTCCGGAGCGACAATGACACTGAATACATAGATAAGAGTTTTCGGGCATTCTGGATGAAAATGATATACTTTTTTAGACGACTTGTGTTGACACTCCACAACAAAATGGAGTTGATGAATGCATAAATCGTCATCTGGCTAAGGTAGCTCGCTCTCTTTTATTCACCATGAATGTTACCAAATACTTGTGGAGAGAAACAATTTTGACTGCAGCTTATCTTGTTAACCGCATGCCATCCAGTGTCTCTTGAGTGTCTTCCCAGCAGTTTTCCTGTCACAACTCTTCCCCCACGTGTTTTTGGTTGTTTGTGTTTCGTTCATGCTCCTCATCCCTCTAGTGGCAAGTTAAGTCTTAAAGCCCATAAATGTGTTTTCATTGGGTACTCTCCTACCCAAAAGGGCTATAAATGTTTTAATCCACACACTAGGAAGTTTTTTTTGTCTCTATGGACGTCACTTTTTAGGAAACGAAGTCTTTTTACTCTCCCTCCACTCCATCTCTTCAGGGGGAGCATAGGCAGGAGGAAGAGATGTTTTATGGTGAGGGGGAGAAATTGTTTTATCATCATCATGAGGGGGAGAAGAAAAAAGAAACGTCTAGAGAGGAACCAATATTTGCCGAAGGAGCGACACATGCCATCAGTGGTGATGAGAGGGAATGTATACAACAGTTGCAAAGGTCTAACTAAAAGACCTACTCCAGGAAACATGGAAAGTTCTCCAGTGTGACACCACCTTGTCAATCACAATCGCCTGCTCTAGTTCTGGATTCCTCAACTCATCTGGTAATGACTCCTCTCCCATTGAACCTTCCCTTATTAATTCTGATAATCTTCCTATTGCTCTTCGGAAAGGTGTTAGCCTGTTAGGTCTTGTACTCAACATCCCATCTTCCAGTTTGTCTCTTATGATCATTTATCTCCTTCGTACCATGCCTTTGTTTCGTCTCTTTCTTCTATATCTATTCCTCAGAATTGGCAGGATGCATTCATGATACCTAAGTGGAAATGAGCTATGGTAGAGGAGATGATGGCTTTGAAAAAGAATGGCACTTGGGAGCTAGTATCACTTCCAAGAGGGAAGAAACTAGTGGGATGCAAATGGGTTTTCACTGTCAAGCAGAATGCTGATGGTATAATTGAGCGATACAACGCGAGACTTGTTGCCAAAGGTTTCACTCAAACCTATGGTATTGACTATGAGGAGACGTTTGCGCCAGTAGCAAAGATGAACTCTGTGCGACCTCTACTCTCTTGCGTTGCTAATTTGAATTGGCCTCTTCAACAGTTTGATGTATAGAATACATTCCTCCATGGTGAGTTAGTGGAGGAGGTGTATATGACTATTCCACCAGGTTTTTCTTCATCTTAGACTGAGGGGAAGGTGTGTAGATTGAAAAAGGCTCTTTATGGGTTAAAGAAGTCACCTAGAGCTTGGTTTGGTAGGTTTTCAAAGGCTATGTTGAAATTTGGATACAAACAGAGCCATGCAGATCATATTATGTTCATCAAGAAAGGTGCTGGTAAGATTGTTGTCCTTATTGTTTATGTTGATGATATAATAATGACAGGCAATGATGTGAATGAGATTCTTAATCTTAAGTCTATTCTGGCTCTAGAATTCGAGATTAAGGATTTGGGATCACTAAGATACTTTCTTGGAATGGAAGTGACAAGGTCTGACAGAGGTATTTTTATCTCCCAACGGAAGTATATACTTGATCTCTTGGAAGAAACAGGTATATTGGGTTGTAGACCTGCAGATTCTCCTATTGAGGCGAATCATCATCTTAGTGGAGACACAGGGGAGCGCACTGATAATGAGAGATATCAGCGACTAGTAGGTCAACTGATATACTCAGCTCACACTAGACCGAATGTTTCGTATGCAGTGGGCATTGTTAGTCAGTTTATGCATGATCCTTGTACTTTACACCTGGATGCAATTTATCGTATCTTGAGGTATCTCAAGTCAGCTCCAAGGAAAGGAATTTTGTTCTCTAATCATGGTCACTTGCGGTCGGAGGCATTTACTAATGCTAACTGGGCTGGTTCTGTGGATGATAGGCACTCTACTTCTGGCTACTGTACTCTCCTTGGGGGAAATTTGGTTACTTGGCGAAGTAAGAAGCAATCAGTGGTTGCCAGGTCTAGCGCAGAAGCTGAGTATAGGGCTATGGCTCATGGCGTTTGTGAAGCTCTTGTGGCTCCAAACCTTGTTATGTGATTTGGGAATTACTGATAATAGTCCCATGAAACTCTACTGTGATAATAAAGCTGCCATAAATATCGCTCATAATCCTGTTCAACATGGCAGAACGACGCATATAGAGATTGACAGGCACTTCATCAAGGAAAAGCTGAGCGAGGGTTCGATATGTATTCCTTTTGTGAGATCTGAAGATCAACTAGTTGACATATTTACAAAAGGGCTTGGCAGCAAAAATTTCCACCCCATTGTGTTCAAGTTGGGCTTGATTGATATCTTCGCACCTACTGGAGGGGGAGTGTTTATGGGTGTAATGCGTAATTACGTTGTATTTATTCACTCGTGTAATTAGATAAGTAGTTTAGGGTCATATTGTAATTTATCTTTTTCTCTCTTGTATAAGTACTACGTAATGAGAAGAGAACCCTAATTCTTTGCCTCTCAATACAATTGTCTGAGCTTACATTCTAAGATAATGGGCTTTCACCCACACAGTACCCAGCCAAAGGTTGCAAGTCTTCCAAGGAATGCTAAGAGCAAAGACACAAAATCAACAAATTGATAATTAGTTTTACTTTATGTACAAGTAGTTTTGTTATGCATGATAAGCTTATTCTGAAGTAGTTTACATGTTATGTACAAGAAGTTTTGTTATGCATGACAAGCTTATTATGAAGTAGTTTACATGTAAACACAATTGAAGCCCACATATTGCCATATCTGCCGAAGCAGGTTTTTATAGCATGTTCAACCTGTTTCCAGGTCTCCACAATGCTGTACATAGGTGAAGTTTTCAGCTCTGCCTCTTCCCTCTCACGTTTTCTTTTCTATGTTCTCTTCTTCCTCTCTCTCTATCAAATGACTTCTTATCTGCGCCTTAGTATTCATAGTCTTGTAGCATCCTGTGACCCTAAGCCACATTTGCTTCAGGTATGGGACAAGGTAGAAAACAGACAGGACTGGTACTTAGTTTCATCTTGATGAGGAAAAAGTGGAGAAAAAGGGATGGATATACCACGTGTGATTGAACCATAGGATAAAGGGGTACGGAAGGAATTAAATACCAAATGAACTAACAACTGTGAAAAACGATACTCCAGAAAAGCCTCTTATGAGGATCTGATACACTATCAGACACAGATACTAAGAGCTCGTTAAGCCCGCATATATACTGGATAATCGAAATGAGTATTTTCAGAGCTATTTTTGTTTCTTCTTAATTCAGATACCGCTCATTGGCCTCGAATATGGGAGGGATATAACGTAATAGATCATATTTGGTACAGCAGTTTAACGAAACAATGTTTGGGGGATGATACACAAAAGCTGTAAATGTATCAGTGACAACACGAAGATGAGAGGAATGAACAAAGAACATAGAAGGTTCCCAATAATAGCAAGGACACAAGCAAAAAGATCTAATTCCTCAACAGACTCTCTCTCTCTCTCTCTCTCTCCCGTGCGCGCGGAATGAAGGAGTTCTACTCCTTGTTAAGAAGCTGCTAGACCTTAGTATCATACAATAGTTCCGGTCTCCAATAAGCACAAGTAGATAATTGGTTGGCAGTGCTTCCCTAATGTGAACCTCCTAGAGAGAAGGGGAAGAAAGAGTAACATGAGATTGTTGATCAGCTGTTGTTTCCAGCGCACATACTGAAATATACTCCCCTAAATTTGTTCAAAATTGGGAGTCATAGAACTCGGCTAGGAGGGAAAATTAAATTGTATCCAATTATAGGGAACTATAAGATCCGTATCATGTGAATATTCATTAGAAAGTTAGCCAAAACCACACCCCAATTTCACCCTCATATCTCAGCACTTCTTCCATGCTCCTATGCCCGTACATCATTGACATATGGACTTACATTCACATCATTAAATGTGTTTTCTTCTGCGTTCATATAACACGGCTAAAAGAAAAAGCATACCATGCTACAACAAAACCTACAATTAAAAGTGTGGCTTACCTACTAAGTAAAGGATAAGCAGCAAATTTCAACCAACCTGTTGATACGAAAGAGAGTGTATCACAGCACCACTTACTTCCAAGAAAGAGTCAGGAGTTATTGAGTGTAAATCTTGAACCTGAATAGCATCCACAGAACATGTCAAATATACCACAAGGCAACAACTGTACACTCTTTCAGAAGAAGTACAACGATGAACAAGTACTTAGAAAAGAGGGGAAAATATAATTCCTGTAATAAGCCTCACCGTCAAGTCTACAGTGAATGGTGTGCCACCCCTTTCAATCTGTAACTCGATTTTCCGCTCCACACTGTCATCAAGTAACGTTTCCATTTCCAGAAAATGGGTAATTACCTGCTATAGGATATTTATCTATCAAAGAAAACTCACTCGGATCTTTTTTCAGCACTTCAACATGAAAACTATCGAACAACTTTTATGATCCAGAAAGTAGCATGAATGGATCAATAGAAAATTGAAGCGGGTTAGTGGAACCAAAGACTCTTTAGAATTCCAATCTGCATACTTGCAATCTAGGTAGTTAGCATAAATAATCACTGTACACAAGCAAACAGCAACACTATCTTCTTTAACTAAATATCATAAGCTAGAAAACCGAAAAGTTGAAGAAACACCAAGGCAAGAGGAGCATAAAGAGACAGGACACTAAGAGTATCTCTCTTAGTAATTTCACTAAAAATTAGCGAATAGACCACCTACAAATATTGGTGTTTATATGTTGGTAGACAGTTGAAGAAAAACTTACATCCCCATTTGCACGGACAAGCACATCACCAGGCTGCAAAAGGTTGTGAGCCGGGCCACCAGGCACCTGATCAGGTCAAGAATGATGGTAGACTCAGTAGACATCAGAAACAATGACATATATCCCTCCGTTAAGTCTGCCACAACGGAAAAAGTATACTTACAGCAGAATCAACAACAAGCATCCCAGTTTCACCTAGCCGAGATGCATGGCGCACTATCTACTCCACTCAAGAAACTCAATGAGGCGTCAGTGTTACAAAACTATGAGAAACCATTGAAACAAAAGAAACGTAGATTTTCACAAAGACTTAATTACCTGTTCTGTTTCAATTCGAAGACCAAGGCGACGTGTCTCATCAAATCCTTTGTGAAGCAATGTCACCTTATATCATGAATTACAACAATGAATCCCAAATTGTGCACACAAACTAAGCAAAAAGACACATACACATATGTTATCTTATTTGCAAAGTTTATTGCTCTATGCACACCCCTTTCTTACTCTGCACATTCCCATTTTCTTCAACGTTTTTCTTCTATTGTTTTTATATTTTGGTAGGGAGTGGTGGGAGGAGGATGAGAACAATACGGTTGAAGATTAAGAAGACGCAACTAAAATCCTGATCGTTACAGCATTCATGCATAAACAAGAGGGATAACAAAAGGCCACAGAAACCAAAATTCATCTGTAAGTAATGAGATCTGTTAAAGCATCCAACTCAAAACCAATTGGCAGTGAGTGGTGAGTGGAGAGGCTGCACAGGTTCATATACAAGTTTTCTAAGGTTATAATTAGCCAATGTGGGACAAGCTCTAACACTCCTAATCGGCACGTGGAGAGGTAAACAAAGGACCCATAACATTAGAATCATAACGATACAAAGTGCACTTATTCACAAAACAATGGGGCAATCAATCAAGAGATCTTCTTCAAAAGCCTCCGAAAGTCTAGCTCTAATACCATGTCAAACTATCCGACTTAAAACCAATTGGCAAAAAGTAGAGGCCACATAGGCTCATATACTAGTTTTCAGAGTTTTGAATTAACCAATGTGGGACAAACTCTTACAAGGATCAATTTCCTAATATCATATTCAGAACACGTAAAAAGCCACCACTCTGTGTTAATTTAATGATTATGAAGGACAATATGAAGTGAGGATAAGAAATAGGACAAGAGAATTTTGGATTAGGAGATAGACGCTATCCTCAGTTTGCACTGCTTGTGCAAACGCAACCTTTAAGAAGCAAGATAAGAGCCTCATTGCATGGCATAGGTTAGTGATCTTTGTTTTTGGTAGGGGTGTAACCGAGAAAGGGCTATTCAGTCCTGGCTTGATTGTAGTGAGGTCCTAGTTAAGCCTGACTAGTGCTAACATTTCTTTTTCCAAACTTGGCTTGATGAAATTGAGCTTGAATCAAGTAGCTTTGGAAAATAGCAACCACAAAGCCGACCTTCTCATACGGGAAAGGTGATTCATGAAAAGCCCAATATGGATTTAATTTATTTAAGAAAGAAACATGGTCGTATGTATTTGGGCAGACAAACTTTGGCCTTCTTTGTTAAGGTAGTTAAAATGCCTTTCAGGTCAGAATAATTTGATACTAAAAATAACAAACTGAAAAACATACATTTTGCAAGTAAGAAACAACTTATTAAAAGATTTTATTGTGAAGCGAAGTCCCACATCGCCTGATTACCAAAGTAATATAAGTATATAAGTATGAGGGCACCCTCACTTCATGAGTTAGCTTTTGGGGTTGAGTTCTACCCAAGATCGTGTAACATGGTATCAGAGCTAGGTATAGGGATGGGTAGGGTGCATGTCTCTCGCCTGCAAGCGGAGCAGGCAGGTGCTGCCAAGTGAGCACGCTGCACGTGAGGGAGGGTGTGAAGTGAAGTCCCACATCGCCTGATTACCAAAGCAATATAAAGTATATAAGCGTGAGGGCACCCTCACTTCATAAGCTAGCTTTTGGGGTTGAGTTCTACCCAAGACCTTGTAACAGTTATACACTGTAAATGCAGTTTCAAAAGAACCAAACCAAATGGGAGCATTTATAATATCAAAGCCCTACAACAAAAAGAATTAACAAACCTGAAGTGTACCGCGAGGAATATAAACTGCCCCCCACCCCTCTGTACAAGAATCTCTTCCCTTCTGCAAGAATCTTAATGCCCTTACAACCTGCAATTAAGAACAACTTAATTCAAGGATATTTTCAGAGTGGAATCCCAGGGTTCAACATTGAAAGAAAATTTCATGAGCAATACAGCTTCAATTGATTCATGTCGAGGGGAGTGAAAGTATAGGTCATGAAGGACGGATACCATAAATCAGACTAGATATTTAAAAACCCAAATCGGCATGGTAATCCTCAAATTTCTCTTCCGAAGAATTCTGTTAAAGCATCCAACTCAAAACCAATTGGTAATGAGTGGAGAGGCCGCCCAGGCTCATAGACTAGTTTTTGGAGGTCGAAAATCTTTTACACATGGAAGTATAAAGGCCATATCTTCAGTTCAGATGGTTCCGTTAGGTAGACAAAGTGGAAGTTTTTGCTTCCTGGAAGTATAAACTTATAAGATCGAGACTAAAAAGACTTCTTAATGATGGATACTACTCATCAAAATTTGATCTCAAATGTTTCCCTAGGCCCACAAACCCAAAGGTGACGATATTAAGGTAAAGCCCAACTCATGAGCTAAACAAAGTTTTGTATTCCACAATAGTTTACATAGAATAGTGTGGAAACAAGTGAATAGTGCACTTGATAAAAATATAAAAAAAATAAGAAAAAGCGTAGGAAACTAGCTACCTTTAGAAATCTGCACAAAAATGAACCAATGGAGGTATCGTGCATGGCTATACAAAAAGTTCAAATTACAACCAAGACAAGAACAAGAATTGATTTGATTAGCAATTCAAAAGCGAGCAAATTAAGATTTTCCACAATGGACGGCCCAAGAATAGTGTAAAAGAAAGAAAAAGAGAAAAATGGCAAAGTTATCCCAAAATCTTCTCCATTGTTGGAGCAGGCAACCAAGAGAGTTTCTTTTCCACTTCACTTTTGAATGAATAAAATGAGCTAGATTAAGTAATTCTTATGTCAAAAAGCTTATGATCAGAGGACTTATTTGGAAAAGTAACTTCATGTCAAACTTCAATGTAGAAGTGGGTCTGGAGTTAAACCAAAGCAACAACTCAGTTGCATTATCTATTCATTAGAAGCATAGCATAGAAGTTAACTTTCAATGCCACAGCGTCAAGGAAGACATTAGAAGCATGGCATAGAAGTTGCTGCCAAAATTTCAAAAGATACTCACTCTTTCTAGAGGTAGGAAAAATGCTGAAGAACTGTTCGAGTTGCACCCAGCATTCAATGCCACTGCCCTACCTTGCGAATCAATCACTGGGGAACCACTTGAACCCCCTTTAGTCCCAGATGCTGCCTGTAAGTAAGTGAATAAAGAGTTGGCTACAAAAAAAAACCAACAAAGGCTTTTTTATTACAAAAAACTGCAAAACCAAAAAAAGTAAGGATGTACTAAAATTGAGTTAGCTGCAAAATGCTGCTTGACAAGAATGTCCCACTAATTTAAAGGGGCTCTTTTCTGTTTTTCAAGTGCCTTTTTCTGACACTTCACTTAAGCATTTAGAGCTTCCATAAACTTCCGTAGATCCAAGCCACAGAAGTACTGTACGAGTACTACAAGCTTCTTAGATTCATACATAAAGAGAACTACAGGCAATGTTGACTATACAAACACTGCAACATAACTACTCCGGCACATTTGCACCACTTGGTATTGCTTGTCCACCAGGATTTCCAGCACTCCACCACATATGCGGCACCAGATTTGAATTCAACTTCGGGTGAAATCTTAGTTTTTCATATTTGTTTATCAAAACAAAGTAACTGGATTGAAGTCATAACAAGAAAGTATCTATCGACCATGAAAATTTGATTTATAAATGTCTCGAGTCTTGACACTTACCATAATTTGTAAACGATTCATGAAGGGAATAGAGAGGGGAAGAAGAGTTGATGGAAACTGGGAAAGAAAATTAAGGGTCTGAGAGAGAGAGAGAGAGAGAGAGAGAGAGTACAAAAAACCTATCCCAAGGTATAATGAGGATATAGAAATCATTATCGATGGCTACTACTAAAAAATTAAATTAAATTCAAGGTAGAATGTATATCTTTAGGGGTGCTTTTGCAAAAGCTCCAAAAAAATTACTGGCATTAAGTCAACCTTTTGAAAGTATGAGCAGAAATTGGCTCCACTTGTGCCTCACTAGCTCCGCCCTATTTACTAGGGACGAGGGTGGTTTGGTGCCTTGAGCGGGAATAGAAACTTGGTGCACTCATGCTCTAAAATTCAGTTTGATGATGGTAGACTTTGATACATACACTGTTGAGTTATTTCAAGACCAATATTCTTTTGATAGTTAGACCTCCATTTCCCTCACAAATCTAACTGTCAAACATAGTACTGAAGAAACAGAACTGAAAAATCTGGGATCACCGAAGATCACCAGACTTAACTATTTTGGAGCACATACCACGTGTTGGAAATTATGTTCAGGTACATTAATCGCTAGGGGATCACCAAATCATGTTTCATATCCTACAGTGAACATTTTCTATAGGTTTCTGTGTAATAAGTTAGATCTTTGAGAAACACAAATGTTCACAGGATGTTTTTACTGACATTTCATATTTCCCTAGGGTCCTATCCCTATACTGATATTTGATTGTTAAGTTGTGGGTGTAAACGTGTAATTAGTTTGTATTTATTTACTCGTGTAATTAGATTAGTAGTTTAGGGTCATAGTGTAATTTTATCTTTTCCCTTCTTGTATAAGTACTACGTAATGAGAAGAGAACCCTAACTTTTGCCTCTCAATTATATTGTCTAAACTAACATGGTATCAGAGCAAAAGATTCGATCAATACTCTGTGTGTTTGAGTGTTCTCCACCTTCTGAGTCGAGTTTTCTCCTTCAGTAAACAACGTAATCCACAATCGTCATCCACAACAGATCTGGTTTCTTCAGCAGCTTCCGTAACCATCACTAGCCAACTTAATCTCTTCGACAACCACTGCACACCCTCCGGCGTGACTCGCCGACTACCGTACAGCACTCGCCGACGTCCGGCGATCACTGTACAACCTTCGCCGACCTCCGGCGAACCAGAATACCTCCGGCGAACTCCATACCGACCTTGTTTGCCCACGGAATCAACTGGGTCTTCTTCGCAACTCACTGACAGATCTCGTTTTTGGTCACTTTCCCTCCGACAGCCATCATCAATCACCGTCAAAGACCTTCTGACCACCAACGATCATCATCAGTTGCTACCGATTACCGTGGGTAAAGTTTTTTTTCTTCGTTGGTTCCATAGGCACTGTTCTTTTGTGAAATCAACTGGGTTCTCTCTGAATCTCACTAGGTGTTCTCAATATTGACTGGACTCTATCTCTTTTCGACAGAAACATCTGGGTAACATCAAAACTTACTTTTTTGTCACTGTCTGAGTTTTCCAGCACTATTTATTGTTCTTTTTGGTTGATTTCAACATGTCTAAGGATTCCAACGTTGATTCGGGTGACAATTCTGGTCCTAAGGATGTGTCAGGTCAATTTGAAAGGAAATTTGGGAGTGTTCCTTTGGATATTTGTCCTATTAAGTTGGATGGTACAAATTATTTGTTGTGGTCTCGGACTTTTACTCTGGCTATTGAAACCCAAGAGGTGTCAGAATTCATAGAGGGTCCTGTTACTGAACCTACAGAGGCTGTTGCACTTAAGAAATTTAAGTCTCATAAATCTTTAGTGAT